>JAZGTK010016237.1:0-12824 GCA_036877625.1 Ambastaia sidthimunki
TCCAGCAGGGCTTATTAACACGCAATGCTATTTAATTAAAGCATGACTAGTCAGACTAGCTGTTTCTATGCATCTAGTCTAGCTTAATATATTAGCAAAACTGACCTAAGACCAGCTTAAATCACAAGAGCGCTTTTTCAAACAGGTCTTAGTTTGATATGTATCAAATATTGCAATTTATTGTGTAACAAAACCTTCCCACACATTTTATTTTATTAATGTGTAAAGTTTCAATGTGAGACAGACATGTTATGGAAGAAGCCAATACAGGTTAATAGCTACAGTACAGGTTTTTTCTTTAGCTATGTTAGAAATCTTAAACACATTATCTTGGATTCAGAGTTATAATTCACTGCAGGTCCACAAATTAACAAATTAATTATTTAATTGCAAACTGAAGAAGAATAAAATGGAATGAATTATGAACGTATGCTTCATTTCACACCTCTAAATTGACTAAATTATTCACATGTGCCATTGGT
This sequence comes from Ambastaia sidthimunki, assembly GCA_036877625.1. Taxonomy (NCBI): domain Eukaryota; kingdom Metazoa; phylum Chordata; class Actinopteri; order Cypriniformes; family Botiidae; genus Ambastaia; species Ambastaia sidthimunki. The sequence goes on from JAZGTK010016237.1 coordinate 483, forward strand.
AAACAGGGATAAAAATAGCCTGATTTAATTTGATATCATTTCAGGTTTATAATGGGATGATACTATGCAATGATAATCTAAAGGTTCAAGCTGGGGCAGAGCTGTTTTATATCCTTCGCTGAACATTACTATGCTAATGTGTATGCTAATACACGCTAATGCTCGTCCCTCATTTAGCACTTTTTTCCTAATTAGGCAACTTTCTTCAACTGCTTCTGTAGTGAACTACTGTGTCAGCAGTGCTAAGACAATTGTCCCAACGCTCATAAACATATGCATTAACACCCATGTCACCCAGCTTAAAGGGAATATTCTGAGAACATTGGCTAACATTCTCTAAACCTCAAAAATGTTTGAACAAAAACATTCTTGCAGTAACATTAGTAGAACATTTTTGTTATATATCAAAAACGTTATTCTTAAGTAGTTAGTGGAACAGTTGTAAACTGTTACAGAATTAAATATTAATGTTTAAATAATGTTCGTATAACTAAGCAATAATGTTAATTGAAAGGCGAAAAACCTGGACATTTAAACGTTCCTAGAACTTTCAAAATAACATTTTTGTTACTTAATGGACATTTTAGGGAAAATTCTTATAGCTTAAAGTTGTTAGCTGGGAATATATTGAAAATGCAAAAAGGACAATGTAAACAAATAAAGACTTTATTCTGTGGGCACCGGGCTGTAAGAACTAATCACTACATTAAACCTCAATGGCACCAAATTAATTGTTTCATGCCTGGAGAGGAAATAAATAAAAATATTTTGACATTAGCTTTCAACAGGAAGTTCACACATTAATTATGTATACACACACTTGCCACCCTGATTCACAACAGTAAACATCCTTATGTTCCCAACATATGCAACATCACTGTAGTCAGGTTCTGTGTTTCAGTTTAATTACACAGAGGAGGAGTCATTTGTGACCTACTTTGTCCTGTCATTTTCCCTAATAAGGGGGCAGTAAACCACAACTGACACAAAGATTAGGAACAAGCTCAGAAATAAAAATAATCAATTGACTCACTTTTACTCCTGTCAAGCAGAAGAGCTCGTCTCTTAGAACATGACCAGAGTTCAAATAAGTAAAATAACGAGGTTTCATACAATGAATCTGAAATAGAAAGTGCATTGCTTCACACAAATGCAATTTGGTGAAACTATGTAAGACCGTCTACAGTCTTGTGTGGGTCGGAATGGTGACAAGAAGCCTTATTAGACAGAACTAAAGCTGTATTGCTGACCAGTTCCTGCGGGGTTAGAAACTCAGCACAGTGTTCCTCAAGCAGAACAGGATGTTCAAAACCTAGACCACAAAATCAAAGCAATGAATTAAGTAATATGAACCAACCCTAATGTAATCTGTTTTCAAATAATGACAGTTTGGGGAGTGTTGACAAGTGAGAATGTGGTTTAACAGATTAACTGATCGTGGGTCAGGCCGTCATTTACAAGATAAATGATCACAGATGGCAGTGAAACATGATGCTCATTATTGGTCAAACATGAGCCTTTAGAGAAAAGCTACTCAGCTCACAAAATTTATTTTGTCCTTAAACCCTAAAAAAAGACCAAATTTCTCTGTCGAGTAGATGCACATTTGTTTTTGCTTTGTTAAACCAATACAACAGAAATTATGACTTTAATCAGTTCCTTTAATCAGTCCTGATACTTTTTAATTTTAGTAAATTTTTAGTAATAAAATTGTATTAATGTAATTTATAATGCCAAGTATCATATGAATTCAAAGGGGTACATTTCTGGTTTGGTGTTTTGTGATACTGTAACCATACTGTATACTGCATACTGTAAGACAATGAAGGTTGTAAAATGCTGGTATACTGTACATCCCATAATAAGCCTTTAAACCCCCCGAATGTATGCAACTGCACCCTGAAGTATAAGTGGGCTGATGGAGTTTTTAATAAATAAGAATAATTTAAAGAGTAGGAATAAATTACAGAATGGGACGAGGGGTGGAGAGGAGAGAATATGGTGTTTATGAGTTATTATATGTTGCTTGTGCGGTTGGGGAATGAGAGGAGAATCATCAGTCACAATAACCCTTCCCAGCATCCACCTCTGCCTCCACCTAATTTCCCAGCAGCCTCTGCACCCTCCCAAACGTCCTCTGCTCAAAGACTGACAGCTAAGGAGAGCCTTGCTGTTCAACCACTGAGGTGAGAGCGAAAAAACATTGTTTTGTTCCAGAAGAAGGAAGGCGGTGGTCATTATACAGAACAGCTGCTGGTTTCCTGCTCTATGTGAAATTATAGAACAGGTGTTGAAAACTACCCTGCTGTGTTTCAGCAAGTGAAAGGGGCAACTGGAAAGATTTGTCTCTTGTACTCACGGGGTTCACAACTTGTAGACTCACGATGCCTTGAATGACAAATCATGTTTTTAAAACATGACTTTCTGCCTTATCTGCAAAGCATACATGTGATGCTGCCCTATAATTTGGCTAAAATGAGGTATTGGTTTGAAAATCCTTTAATAAAAGAGTTCTTAAACAGGCAGCTGTTATTAAAATCCACAACAATCTAACATCAATAAAACAGAACTGCGGTAAGTTAAAATAAAACACCTTTCCAGACATAAATATCTATTATCTTACAGCAAGATCACAAAGCTACAGGAGAAAGTGTTTACTCCTGTAATGAGTTATATACACTGATGAAAAGTAAGGCTAAAAATCACAGAAGCTTATTGTATTGCTTTCTTTCTCAGTAATGGAAATTTCTGCCAGCGCCTGTACAGCTGTGAGCTCTGGGGACGCCTGCGGTATCGACCCGAGGCTCAGTAATTTACTGTAATCAAGTGAGAGAATATTTTAATGGAATGAAGTCTCTTCCGTCAGCCGGGCCCAGAATATGATTTATTATTTAATATCTGGTCCTTTCTAATTAGCCGCATTCTCAGCGGCCAAACTCTGCCCTTCACTCAAACACCAGCCAATTAAAATCGCCGTGGTAACGTCTTTAAGGGGTTGAGGAGCTGCAAATGCTAATTTAAAGATACAGCTCCACGTATATGTTCTAAAAACATCTCTTGATGGATATATTTGGTGTCACTGGTGGTTTTTATTAGAGAACTTCTAAAACATCTAAAAAACACACCGAAACACACATTTAAACATTTCGAACACTTCATCAGAATTCTGACTCCTGATTTCTTCTCTGCAAAACATCTGAGCTGTAGTGCTCAAATGTGAAGTTCAAAGTTCTCAAATAAATAAACATTCATACACAATCTTACAGATAAATGAGGCCCACCTTCCAACAGGACTGTTGTCTTTGCTTGTCCAGCCCTCAGTCTTGGCCCTGGGAACAGGGGGCTGCAACATCTCAGCGGCAAGGGGGTCAGAATCGTCCTCCTCACGCCCCACCCACTCGCCCACCACCCGCGGCCTCAGCACAGAGTTATAACCCCGGGGGTTCTTTATAAGGTAGTCCAAAGGGTAAAAGTTACAAAAGGAGGAGGAGATAAATAAGTCATAACAAGTTACAAATAAACAAGAAACCTAAAACAATTTGTGGTTATGCAAATGTTACTAATAATTAAATAGCTGATGCTATAATATGATTCATTATTTTTGCTTTGTGTGTCCATTCATTTTACAGTCAATCTAGTTGACTAATAACTGCAGCTTTCACATTAAACTTTTGCTGTTTGTTTATCAAAAATAAGGTGATTTTGAGTGAAATCTCTTCTATAATTGTAATGCTGAAAGATTTGCATTAACAGCTAAACGTTTTAATATTCATTTTAAATAGCAAATTAAGAAACAAGGGAAGCCTGGGCAAACCCCCAAAATCACACATAATGAAATGTCTGTACTGCCTTAAGACAAACATGACAAACAGATGTTTGGATTTAGGGTGGATGTTCTTGCTCCATCCTTTATTTTCTAATTGACTGTTCACACAAAACACTAAATCAGACAGCGTTTCATTTCTATTAAATTCTTAGTGGAAAACTGCTAAAATAACAATATTGAATCATACCAGATCAAAGTCATCAGAAACAGCAATGCCTGTGAAAATAAATCACAAACACACATAATAAACACACATCAATAAATGCATATATTGGTCAACAATGAGCAGTGGTTTTGTTTTTAAAGCTTAGATTGTGCTTACTTTTATCTTTTCAATTTGTTAATAGTTTTTGAGTATGTCACTCAACCTCAATTTGTGCCAAAACGCCCAAGAGTTTTATTGGATGCCCAGCTTTTGATGTCAACAACAAAAGATACAGATTTTCTTTTCCTTCTAAAAAAGGTTTTACACTTTGTATATTATGCTTCATATGGTTTGTTGCATTTTTTATTTGCATACGACAACATCCGTGACCAGATCAGTACAGAACTTGGACCCATTTTGGGGTCATGACCAACAAGTTGAGAACCACTGACCAACAACATAATAATAAGTGACACTTATAAAGTCAACCGTCTCCACACATGTTGTATGTGATGTATGAACAGCTGTTAGATCACTCACTGCGTGAGAGGTTCTCCAGAGCTTTGCCCAGTTTCTTGCTCTCCTGAAGTATGTGGTTGAGCTCATCAAAGTCTCGACTCTCAGGTTTGGTTCTCCAGTCCCAAGTGGGACGCAGTATTGAACGAGGCACTACAACAAACATGTAACAAGACAAACAGAATACTTTCTATAACAAAATATTCAAATACTCCTCATGAACTATAATAATCACACTGTATAATCTATGTGTTTTATCTGTGTGATTAAACAATACAACCAAGGTAAATTTTGGTCCAGGTCATTGGGGCCCCTAGTGCCTCATTCTTTTGATATAAACTAGAAACCAATGTGTACCAATAATATAATAAATGACTAAATTATATATTAAAAATCAAGTGCAATTACATTGCACATTAAATAAAAATTAAACATTCACCAGTGTAAACAATGACAGAGAAGATACAGGCAAATATTGGTTCATTTTCAGTATTTGATTAATTAATTTAAATTTCATTTGTAAAATACAGTATACAGTTACAATAAGGAATTCTAAAAGGAAAAGTCACAGTTATGAGAAATAAATGTGGACTTTTGAGTTTGTAGGTCACAGTTGTTGAACAAGAAGTTGCAAATAAAAGATATCACAATATATTTTACAGGCTTCAGTAAGTTTTCATACTAAACACCCATTTAAAGCAAGCTTGTATACTGCATACAAGTCTCTTCTAAGGTCTGGGACTCTAAATGGTTGGTGCCTCAGGGTCTTGCAGTACTATAAACCGTCCCTGTTTACAATCAATTGTCTCACACTAAAATAAAACCCACAGCAGTCACTATCCTGACTGAGCATCTAGTATGTTCTCTGCTCTGAGCATTTTAAAAAATGCTACTCTGTCCATTACACCCCTGACAAGTGCTGAGGAAGAAAAACTGACTAGATCTTTTTTCTTTACTTTTGTTCTATGCATAGCCAGCGAAAAAACACAAACCTGCACAGATTGTCAGATATACACAACACAACCATAAGCCACAGAAAGAGCTCTTGCGACAGAAAGTGTAGCACTGAATAATTTACAACGTTTGTAAAGTCAAGCTAAGTGTGTTTGCTGCTGCTGTGAGTTGAAAGTGTTTACTTTCAGTGTGGGGCATGTAGCACAAATGATTTCTACAAAGAAATTCCCACCACAGTTTCTATTTGCTTCAAATGTTGAGAGACGGTACTGTGTCAAGGCAATAAGACTGTGTTATCAGGAGCCCAAGTCTTGCCCCTTGCACCGATCTGGCATTTTGACAAAAAACATTTTAGGAAAAGCTGTCTCAGCCTTAGAGCGTCTACATATTTTCGGCCACTTTACAGTGTTTTTCTTCTGCAAAATTGCTTGGGGAGAGTGCCATGCCATTTGGTTTATTATTGGGGTATAATACATTTCTGAACGCCCCCTAAATGGAATGTTACTTGGTCAACATAAAATCATGATGGAATTTCAAAACAACAACAGGTCTGGTGAGTCTATATCACAGCAGGAAATGTACACCAAATGAACGTTTCCCTAACATTGCTATTAAGTAACAAAAACGTTAAAAGCATTTTTCATTAAAACAGTTTTTTAGACATTGTATTAATGTTACTGTTTGGTTATAAAAACGTCATTTAATTTTTTTAATTAATTTTTAAAACGTTCCACAAACAAACTAAATTAACACACTTGTTAACGCTTATGATATATCTGATATATAATGTTTTATAAAGTTTTACTAACGTTACTGCAAGAACATTTTTGATTATTTTGAGATAACTTTTACACAACGCTAGCCAATGTTCTAGGAACATTCCCTGATAGCTGGGTATCCGCCATTTCCTCTAGTGCCGTTTCCCCAAAAACTGGCCGACAGCCTCCACTCAGGCAGAAATAGAACAGCCGTCAGTAGAAGAGCATCGTCTTCAATTATTAAAGACTTTAACCCTGGCTCTGATACAGCTTATTCCCTCAGCAATAAAAATCTTTCACAACTCTCTCTCCTGCACAGAGCCAACACAATAGATCTCAGTCTCAAGGTGGATGTTGACTGATGTAGGATCTGTCTTGTCTCTACAGTAATCTCAGTTTCTCTGATCACGACTTATCTCAGATGTGAAACGCAAACAACTAAAACCGGTGTGTAAGGACATTAACTTTAGTTTCAGTCATACTCACGTGATTTGGACTCAGGGGAGGGTGGGGAGATGTTGGATACGGCCAGGTCGCTCTTTGATTTCTTGGGCTTTTTGGGGTGGATCTGCCAGGGTTTCTCATTGCCCCTAGAGTCCCGTCGTGTGCCTTTGTATTCTAGAGAGAGAGAGAGATGGAAAAACTGCTTATTTTGCTACAACAGGAAACCATGAGAGATCAACGTGCCAAACAGCTTTCGGTGCAGTGAACTAAACCCACCGGTGGAGCTATCAGCCCACAATGCAGCAGAACCTGACAGAGTTCTCTGGATCTTTCCTGGACTCTCCTGCTTGGTCTGCAGATGGCCAATGAGAAAAGGAATGGGGTGGTCCGGTGTCTCAGTTATGAGCTTGGTCATCATCTCCTGTGAGAGCCAAACAAAAGGTGGTCAGAGAACAGAAGCTTCATGTTCATTCAGACAGATTTTTGAGCCAAAGTTTATCTTTATATCTTTGAGTTCAAGTTATTAATAGAAGTGGCAGAAATAAGTTTATATTCACATTTTTTACAGATCATTACTTTTAAACTGACAATTCTGTAATCATCCACCCAGCTAACAATTTTAAAGTGTAAGAACATTTCCCTAACATTTCCAATAAGTTACAAATGTTAAAACTGTTTCTACCTAACGTAACGTTCTAACGTTACTGCAAGAACTGTTTTGATAACTTTAGAAGAACCTTTACAGAATGTTAGCCAATATTCTCAGAGCGTTCCCTATTAGCAGGGTACTCACTCTGATGTTATTCTGAGCTCATATGACTTTTATGAAACCAAAAAGTTGTTTTCATACAGCAAATATACATGCTGATTACAGGCAGTCAAGTTTAGTTGTTATTTAAATATATAAAAATATATTAGACTGGAATTTGAAACCAGGTCCCCTTGTGTGCCAAGCAAAAATAATACAAGATTAGACTTTTTCATCTTACACTCAAATTTACATAAATATAAAATTTACATAGCGCCTACGTTAGCACTCTTTGTGACCAAATGGCAAAAGAACTTGTGCTAAAGTAGCACAGAGTCACGCAGCTTGTTTATGCCAACTAGAATCAATGGCGTATCTTTGGCCATCCTTCACCATCAGAAAAACTAATTAGGTAATTGTTCAGAGAAATATTTACAAGCTGATATGAAGCACTGCTGAGCTATAGCATGCAGGAAGTTACTGCTGGAGGCTAAATAGGGGAGATGTTTTCTTGATGGAAGACATATGAAGGCTTTGTGCCTCTAAAACGATGAAAGCTGTTAAAATGCAAGAAATAATGCTGGTAGGGATCCTCAAAATAAAACTGTGTTTGGATTTCTTTCCAAGTATAAAAAATAAATCACGTCATTTCAATGCACTTTAAAGGCAATGTGTTTTAAATAGTGCATGTTTATAAAAATTCATTAAGCTCAGTTTTTAATGTAGCTCTGTTTACAATAAGAAAAGAAATTCAGTTGGTAGTGCAATATAACTAGTTTCTAGCTGGTCCAAGATAGTCAATATAGTAGTTGGTACAATCTGACCATTAGATGGTTGACCAGCCACTATGTTCCATAAACCAGAATACCTTAGTAGCTGGTTTGTTGGTGAGCCAAACACATTCACGGATGTAAACTGGATGTTTTTAACAAGGAAGCCCCTCAACAAAACAAACCTTTAGTTCTATGTATGAGCCAGACAATCACAAATGAATCACCAAAGATGTAAGATGCAAATGCAGTAATTACGACATATAAGCCTCGTTGGACTAACCTAGCAACACAGGGCACATAAAAGAGAGCTGTAATTTGTGGTTTAGCAGGAAGTAAATTAAGCAGAGCTGCGTTAACTACCTAACGCTCCCCAGTGTGTAATTGCTCTTGTGGTAAACAGTAAAACATGGTGTGGATTACCTCAGGAATGTAAAGTGTTTGACTTACATCTGAGAGGGGCTTTCCTTTCCTGGCACATGTCAGTCGAGTGATGTCACGGTTAGAAGTCACAGCCAATGAGAAACAGACTCACACAAATAAGATCTGTTTCATGAACTCAGACTTGTTCAGTAATCTAATATCTGTGTGATGGGGAGCATGCAGACATACTTAAATTTAGGTCAAAGTCCCTGAATAGAAATAAGCTTGTTAATGGATTCTCTTGCAACATCAGGATGCAAAAAAACAGGATCTCTCGATCATACCGACAGACTGGGAGAACTGGCAGAGCAGAGGCAATTTCTGCCTCTCTAATAGACAAACCGACTTCTAGCCAAGCTCAGTACAAACGCTAAAGTGGAACAGCTCCGGTGGACAACATTTCCCAAACACACTCCCACGCATCAGCAAGAGAAATATTTTTTATAGCTACAGTCCAGTTCTACAGCAGAATGCAGATATGTTTGGAATAGCACCCAGTTCAACAGTTTCTTGCAATATGCAGCACTTGAAGGGAAAAATAATAAACAAACTGGTGGAAGTATTCTACTCTTTTTGCACACGCGCACACACACACACACAGACAGACACACAGATGACAGATACAGATAAATTCCGCCCTTGTAGAGTGGTTTATGAGTGGTTTAACATGTCCATCATGGTCTCTTTAAATAAACAAACAGTTAAATAGTTCTTGGACAAAACAAGCTATAATATGCACCAAACAAGCAATATGTAGCAGATGTACCAGATCTACAAGCAAAAAGTCAAAACCAACAGTAATAGTTGAGTAAGAGTGACAGCAAAGACTTGTCAAGCAGAGACACAAGAAAGCGATGAGAGATGCCAGCATGCAGGAATAATTCCTGTCACTACCAGCAGTCTTCCATCAGCTGCGATACTGTGCACAGTATGCAGATTTTCTGTATGTACTGAACATGCTGATGATCTACTGCATCTGCCAAAATGTGCAGCACACAGCAGAGCACAGTGCAATATCCCATAATGCAACATGCTCGACTGCAGCTTCTATTATTAGTATGATGAATGAACTGGTTATGTTATCAGCTATCATATATAACATTTCTTTCTTGGACTTGCATTATTTGATCACGTTGCCAAGTGTTATGACATTTTTAAACAAAATTGGGTTACAAATAGAAAATACATTTTCCATGCATATTATGTTTACCTTAAAATAGAACATTTATCTTTGAAATGTTTATTATTATTATTATCATTATTACATAATGATAAGCACAATCATTCACAATCAAACACATAAACACAAAGACAAACATCATACATGTAACAGGTTACTGTTTTAATACCATTTTTAAAATACACTAGGCAGCTTTCAGTCTATACTGCATATAAACCATATGCAAGTATTTTATTCCAGCCTCTCACACACGTTCCCTCTAAATACTTAAATGTGTGTAAATATCACATGGAAAAAGTCTCATTAAAATTGCTTATAATATCATCTGTAAATAAGTGTTTTATATTCTATGGAAAATAATTTAAAATGCTTCACAGTGCTTTGAAATAGATTTAAGGTTGGTTAATTAAACAGACAAATAGGTCTTGTTGTTGTTGACACAAATGCTTTTGATGACTTTTGCTGGTGTCCTTGAAGATGGTCTGGTGGCAATTCAATGCCGTAAATCTGAGCGTATCTTTAATGTTCGCGCTCTCTGAATTACAGCCGTGCGAGAAAATGGAAATTGGATATAATAAAAGTTGACTGTTACTATGGTAATGATTTACTGTATTTAATCTGGGCTCACAACCTTCCCATTAATTACTCTTCAAACTTAGGCCTCCTACTGGAGTGATTAAAAATATATGATAATAGTAATAGGCATTAAATTATATATATTGTTCTATCTGGTAACAACACAACAATGCAACAGCTACTGTATCTAGGAAGCTGGTCGTTTTAGTTTCTGGCATCGTACAACATTAAATCTGCCCTGTTATATGAAAAAGTCAACAAAAATAATGACTTGCATGTTAATTGTCATAAACAGCAGGTGAGTTGCTCAAAAACTATTGGACTTTGGTTTGCTATGGTTTGAGGCAGCCAATCACAAGTGACTTTTAGGAAAAAGGACTAACCAATGAAATCTGAGGTTACAGTCAAAACAGCTGAGAAGCGCCACCCAATACTACCAAAATTAGGATGTGTTGATGCACAAAGCAACAGGTGAGATAAAAAAGAGCTGGAAATGGAGTGATTTTGCTTAGTGGTCAGATTTTTTGTGCATTACAAGCTCTGACACTGATGAGTATCTTCACGTGAGTAATTCACAGGGCACACGGGTGTCAGCGATGCAATCGGATGAATCTCATTGAGCATTCAAGAGTCATGTATGAGAATAACGCATGTTTACCATAAACTGTTCTGAAAGGGATTAAAATACTATTATTTATTATGTTTTCGGCTCCTTGACTGTTGACAAACTGGTAGTTTGTGCTGATATAGATGCACTAAGCGATTTTAATGTTGCCACTGTTGATAATACAGTGTACACAGCTGAGTTTTTGATTTGAGCTCTTATATTCCCTCTGATTCCATCATTCATGAGTTGCGTCACAGCAGGCAGACGCTGAATGAACGCTGGGACAGAGTTCTGGATGAGTTCCAGCCCTTGAGACGAGAGCTGGAGGTAAGAAGTGCTACAGCTGCAGACATCCACACACAGACAGACAGACTTAAGACTGTTGTTTAACATCACCACCCATTTAAAAGAAAATCACACCCAAATTATCTGTCAGCCTGTCTGTCTGTCTGTCTGTAGGCAGCCTGTTTGTCTGTCTGTCAGCCTGTCTGTCTGTCTGTGTGTCTGTCTGCCTGTGTGTCTGCCTGTCTGTCTGTCTGCCTGCCTATTAAATCATATACACATAATAAATCATGTTCCTGTAGCTCAACTTGTAAAGCATTGCATTAGCAGTGCAAAGGTTGTGGTTTCGACTCCCAGGGGAACATGTACCAATACATTGTATACCTTGAATGCACTTTGGATAAAAAGAGTCTGCCAAATGCATAAATGTTAATATAATGTAAATATTACAGCAGAACTTCTACTGACAGTCAAAAGTTGAAAACACAATCCATTTCTCTCAGTAAATATGCTGTTTCACACAGTCAAGTGACTTTGTCTTGTACCAGACGCAGGACACTCAGAGTGAAGCTCAACAGAGAGGAACTCAGACTGCATAGATGCCTCGGATGTCTGCAGGTCACGGCTATGATAATTAGTACCTAGACTGCCAAGAAAAAGCTATAAATAAAGATAAGGGAACTCTCTATTTCCTCTCTGTTATCTAAGGGAACTCTCCATTTCCTCTCTGTTATCACCTGTTTGCGGCCCACATAGCCTTATTATTATTCTCTCTCATTTCCTTCATTTAAAGGTTGACTATAACAGGACTGAACGCGACCCAGTGCCATACACGCAGACCTCATTAACACCCTGTTAAGTTAGACGGATCTCAGTAGCCTCTGTGAACTTTTAGGCTAAAACTTATGATTGAGTTTGCTTCTTTACTGACAGAGTAACAGAGCAATTTATACCAATCCAGACTGTACAGTGCTTGAGGTTTCAATTGCCCGTGGTGGCTGTCAGCTTCAATTACAAGCGGGAAATGTGATGATTCTCCAGCCAATTGATTTTATCGATATTCCGTGTGCTGATGTAGCATTCAATTTGTCACCGGTGGGATGCTGAGAAGCT
>JAZGTK010016238.1:0-12824 GCA_036877625.1 Ambastaia sidthimunki
TCCAGTTGTAATACGATGTCGCTCACCTACAACTTTCAAGTATATAATAACCTGAATTCATGTGAACCATTGAAAATCTGACACCTGCCTTTGTGATGTTTACAGCCCTATAAAGCTTTCAAGGTAACACTCAACACCTGTGATCTTAGCTGGTAGCCAAGTACACTCAGCGTGCACAGCGTGACAAACGCAGCTTCATTACTTGGCCTTGTTTCACAGCATCCTGTTCATTTGTAATGGCATCACAGACCCTGAGCTGACAGCTTTACAAAACAGCTGATAATGGACATGGACTGCCGTAAAATATCTGCTACCTAGTTCAGGCCACTGTTTTTTATGATAGTGATGTCTTAGAGAATTTAGAGTTAGGGCTCAACTATAATATGAATGGGGTTGTAACATTAATTTATTATAAATGTACGTTCCTCTGAAGTTCACTTATATTGATAGTTAAGACAAAGACATGCATGTTTCTAATTATTTAGTGTTTTATGCCACGCTAAAATTGAAAATTATCTCATCATCCCCTCACCCTCAATCTGTCCCAGATATATATGACTTTCATTCTACAGCTGAACACAAACAATGATGGTATTTCAGTAACATCAAATATGGCATAAATGTGAGTATATGAATTTTCATTTTTGGGTAAACTTCTCCTTTAAGATCAGTGACTTTGTTAAAAATAAATGTTATCTGCTCTTTCCTCACACATGGGTCCTTTGGAAGGACATGCAAAGCCAGAAACAGCACAAAGTTTGGCAGACTTTCCCACACTTCGCTCTTATCATTAGTTATTTGATGTTTATAGGAATAATATATAATATATCAAACTCAGTTCAGAGATAATAAGAGCACAGAATAGGCTAAATTGATGTGGACAGTCATTAATTTAAGTGTATTGATTTATCTGACATCAGAAAGTTGCAGAAATGCAAAATTGAAAAAAGGCTAATTGTAATCAGTCGTCTTGTTTCACCACAGAAGGAATTTAGAGTTTTGAAAGTTACAATGAGCTCTTTACATCAAAAGATCAGGGACAATCTGATTCCTCCTGATATGACCCGTATAACAATGAATTCAATCATATTTAGACTATCATGGTTCACATTTGTTTGAGGTTTCTTTGCTCAGGGGTACACCAAAGGCGATGTTACAATGATTATGTAACAGGAATGGGTTTGATTATATTGCCATAGTCATACAACCATTGAACACTAGTTCCTAAAACACTGGTTGATTTTTAAGGAAATAACTTTTCAAAGCAATAACTGTGAGTCTAAACAAAATGTTTGCACTGGAAAAATTAACATATGATTAGGTGATAATGGGGTTTGCATACATTTATGGCCCATCAAAAACTTTGCTTTGACCTTTGACCTGCATTTCTTATAGGTTAAGACCTGTTTTATTTTGCTCAGGGCAAGGGTAATTGTTCTAAACATGCCCAATCATTGGACATAAATGGTTTCCGAACATACACAGCAATTTGACATTTTGATATGGGCTTTGGGCAGGAAGAGAGTCCGTATATGAAATGATTACCCGAAAAATACCCATTTTCTTTCTAAAAACCCAGATGTTTTGGATGGCTCTAAACCACCAAAATAACTGGATCAATGTGTATAGACTCACACTGTACTCAATGAACTTTAGGTTCTACTGCTATACTGTATCATATGTTGCAATGTGCGTAGCTAAAGTTTGACAGGTACTAGTTATTTTACTGTAATTTAAGATCTACAACACACTTAATAATATCCGCTCCACTCAAATGGATTTTCCTTTTATTGTATGTGCTGTATACTTCTGGCTTGGCAATAACGTGACTAGAAGTACCATTTTCTATGGGGAAAATCACATTGACCAACATGTTTATTACTACAGAATAAAACCTGGTTTGCCTTTTCTCTGCATTCTGCACTGGTGAGAGCTCATTTGCCTGTACCAGGGCCTGACAGAATAGAAAACACTCTCATTTTCTGAGTCCAATGCACTTAGCCAGTGGAAAGTGGAACACCTGTAATGGTATAATAAGACCACAAGTTCTTTCCCTAACATGTGTGCTTTAAGCATACAAACCCTTCTCCTACTAACTGGTCCACGTCACAGCTGTGAATACTGCTACCAACTCAAACATGTTATTCCACAGTGACATTAATTACCTGAGGCTACTTTTGCCTTATCCACCATAGTCTGAATAATGACATTAATTTTTAACTATGACTTTGTTTTATTTTATGTAATGCACTTGTACTGTATATGTTTGTATAATACATTATTTATATTTTGTACCAAAAAATGGATGTGTTATGCTAGGCAGAAATAAAACTAAAAACAAAACTGTATTAATAATGCAAGCATTAGTTCATATGTTTTATCTAGACTTGAAAAGAAAAGCTTGAGTCCACCTTTGATTATAATTGATTTCCTTTATTTATTTTTTCCTTTGCATCTTGTATTTATTATTACTATTATTTTACAGTGCAAAGAATGTTCTAGGGAATGTATGTAACTTGGGGTTTATTTTGTTGTCTACAGAAAAGACAATATTGTGTATAAATTTTCCATGCTTGTTATCTACTTTACACAGCATAATGTTAAACATGTTTTGTGCAGTATGGTTTATCAAATCTATTTTAAAGCCACATTTTATAAGTCCCTTTATTTTAAACTTTAAAATAGGTAAAACATCTATATATTGTATATATAGTATATTGATTTTAGTAAATAAACAATAAATATATATTTATCATTTTTGTTGCTGTACATTTTTAATTTTTATTTTTTTGTATTTGTATAAAATATAGGAACTTCCACCAGTTACCTTGTTTTAATACTGATAAAGACTGTAAATGTTTAACATTTTCACCAAAAACACAGATACAGATACAAATACAGAAAGCATTAGTTTATAGATGTCGACTTTACTGACTACGGAACCTAAAATGCATTAGAACACTTACAGTATATCTGAGTCTTTATAAGTTAACAAAGAACTAATGTTTGTTGTAGAAATGCATTATATAAAACAGCTTTTCATGTTTTTATAATGCTAATTCAATTTTCTTTGAGTTAATATGGATATAGAGCTAATGCAGTGTGTTCTGATCTTTCTGTGCTTTGGCGGGTTTCAGATGTTTTTTTTCTGGTGTTGATTGTCTCCAGAGCTCCCTCAGCTTCCATTGTAATTGCAAGAAAGAACTTGATTGGCTCTGGATATCTTGGCTTTGGGCCAGTAGACTTCCTCCATATAACAGAGGGGTGCAGGAAGACAAATTCTAAAAGAGCAAAGAGAAAACAACTCATGCTGGTGGACTAACTTGCCGAACCTAAACTAAACCGCTCAGAACATGTGTAAGGGATTAGCTGCCCTGCCCCAGACATGTCTGGAAAGGTAAGTATAGTAAAAATTAGTATTATAGGTTATACTAAATGCACCATATTTCTGTAGTTGGGTGTATAACTGAGGGAATTTGTGAAAGTAGTTATGGCTTTTGAGATTTATCCATTTTGACAGGTATTGATAATTCTATGTGACAAATAGAAACGTGATTCATTTTTAAGACAGCTGTGTTGTCTTCTGGGTACAAAAAAGGTGCTTTCCCATTCCAAAAGAAAAGTTTATTTTAAAAAAACTAATGGTTTGTTTTAGGCATGATATCCCTATTTAAATTTTTACAATAGTTATTGTCCCAGTAGACTGAACAGCAGTTGTTGTTTAGAATTTTCTACTTTTTCTACTTTAAGTTTTTTCTAATCTTGTCTCTGAAGACAATAATCAAATAACAGGCCCATAAAATGTAACAACAGACAAATCACTTACAGCTTTGTTTGCCTCACTGTTCATGAGATTTAGAACAAAAAATCTGTAAACAAATTTGTAGGCAAAGAACATTGCTTATATTGTGATCAAAGGTTTTGTGCTGTTGGCTGCTTCACTGTGCAAACATATGATCTTCACTGTTTTTAGCCCAGTCTTAAGCTTTGGATGTAGATTCACTTGCAAAGGGCCTGCAAGTCTATTTGATCTTCATCAATAGCCTACAGTTTTAAGAACGTTTGTATGGATAATGTCCATAAAATTTTCATTGTAAAATCTGGTCAGTGTGTGAATTGACGTCAGTTGTTTTTTTAGCAGATTTTGAGCAATAGATCTGTTATGTGTCACAGCAGGATAAACTGTCCACCAAACCCCAACAGATCACTTTTTTTTCTGACGTCATGCATCCGCAGTCATCTGCTGGGGATTTGTGTTTTGTGTATCTTAGATGGGACAGTTTTATGGTTAGAAGGTCATCTGAACACCTTTACGTTCATTAGTTTCACTGGTTGAGGAGAAAATATTTTGCTGTTTCAGTGGCCAAACCGTAGTAAATACGGTGCTAATGACAGCAAGAGAGATCGGTGAAAAATAAGTGTAATAGAAACCAAGACAAAACCAAAACAGACCAAATGATCATTCAGTATGTGTCTTCTGAAAAAGATATAGATGATGCTAGGCTGAAATTTGGAGGTATAAAATGTGTCCTTATTGTTCAGGCATGATGATAATTGCTTATTTTTGTTAATTGAAAGCATTCATGGACATGTGAATCATTTTGGTACTGTCTTCAGGGCTAAGGAGATTAAGACTAAATTGGGAACTTTGCTTCAGAAGCCAGAGAATTCCATTGACCTCATCATCCCCTATCAAGAAAAGCCTGAGAAGAAACCAGAGAAGCTTCAGAAGTGAGTTCCTCTTGGCTTCCTTTACTTTTCCTCTGGCTCTTGTTTTTTCTTTTCTCTCTCTCTCACTGATGATGACTCCAGTTTAAAAACTAAATACAAAGCACATCTGTTAAAACAAAACAAAAAAGATCTTTAATTAAACAAGTTTCAAAATAGATCTTAACGTTTTCAGCTACAAAGGTTTTTTTGGTTTGCAAATTCATCAGGCACTCTTCAAAATGTGAATCGTCTTAATCAGTGATGGAAATTTAAACATGTTTAGTTTTTCAAGTTATTCTATTTTATGTTTCTTTTATTTTATGCACTAAAATTAATAGTGCAAGATTCTGCATAAAAATATACTAAAAACAAACGTGAGATAAAGTTATCAATATGTGAATTTGGTTCATGGCCATCATTATACTGCTCTAAAAGTGAGTCCAAAATTGGTTTTGGCAAGTGAATAAAACTTACCAATTCGTCACGTAACTGGAAAACTGGTCATTTTCCAGATGACCATTAGCTTTATTAGGGACCGCCAACAATATGCAATTCAAATCAAACTGTAAGAACAAAAGCCTGATCCTTGCACTTGAGCTGACATGCATGATTCAAAGACCATTACCTCACTGGAAATGTTATCTTCTGAAGTTAATTTAGTATGCCTGAAGCATGTGGCAACACATATGTGGAATATCCAGCACATTAATCCACCAAAATGAAAATATGAGCAACAAAATCCCATTGAGGCTGAAAGGTTTTATAACAGGTGCAGTTTTTCCAGGATATAGAGACTGTGTGATCTTGTATGTTTTTCCCATAAATATGCAAAAAGCAGCTACATCCAATATCATACGTGCAGTTTCATGGCTGCTAAGAACTGTTTATTATTACTCACGATTCACGCGCCTAAGAAGGTGAGGAGAAAGTTCATTGTGGACCCTGTGAATGACGATAAAAAGCTGGTAAGATAATGGATTGAAATCAGAAAAAATGATATTGTACATCCTGTTAGAGAAAAGTGGATTGTTTATTATGAAAACTGTGTCCAAATTGACTGTAGAAAACATTTACACACCATTACAGCTTCCTCTAGGTTACATAAAAACTTATGCAAGAGCCAGAACACTTACATTAAAGATAAGGGTTCAGTTGAAGGGTTCAACACTGTAGATTAAATACAGTTGTGACTTCACATCAGTAATTATATTAGATTGAAAAACTTGTGTAAGAACTTGAATTAGCGAAATACAATATTTATAGACAAGACGATAGAGGTTCATTTACATTTTGTGTGTCAATAACAATTTGTGAATTTCACAAGGGTGACATAAAAGTTTCGAATTGTTGTCTCTGTCTTTAAAGAAAAGCCTTCCTGTAGGAAACTGTGCACAATGCATATTTTTCAGTTCTTTGACTGGGATCATGTACTGTCCCTATTTAAATTAACCAGTAAAATAAATATAAATGCACAATGAATAAACATGGTAAAACACCCTGTTTTGCTGGCATAAGCTCCATCATCTGTAATTTTTGTTTGTGGTTAAGTTGGCGGTTAAGATAATGAGTTCCCCCTCACATTGCTGGATGACGCTCAAATGCCACACTGAGCCAAATGTCTACCTCAAAATTTACCTCATCATCATGAGGTCACCGAACTCATAATAGATCTTAATCAACAGCAAAGGTTGTTCATGGAAAAAACACATTGGCTCTGGTGTCTGGTTTAGAAAACTAAATGAAGAACTTGTTTGTTTTGATCAGACCCACACCCGAAGAGGCAGCTCAGTGGCGCGAGTCCCTCGATAAGGTCCTGTCCAACAGCTGTGAGTATGACGTTTATCTCAATGGCTTTTTGGTTGCATTTTGCATCCCAAAGGTTATTTCAAGCATGACCGCTGATTGGGAGGTTTCGTTTATCAGCTGGCTCTGTAAAAACACATTTAATACTTTGTTTAGAAGTGCTGGCTGGGAAGCCCACAGAAATCTATGAAGTTACACTGATGCACTTAATTTCAGTGCAACTTTGAGTCAGATTAACCTTTAGATGCTGACAGAATGTTTATATAACAGTAGTTTAGATGCATAAAAAGATAGATAAATCTCTTTTACCACTGAAACACACCCAGGGTAACCTTTGAATAGTAGAGGAAAATTTGGTTGGACAATTTTTTATTAAAAAGAAAAGTTTCACTATATTAGTAAGGGCATTTTGAAAATGTTGGCCCTCATGACTATAGCCAAAACTCTGCATTCACACACCCACCCACACACCCAGATCCTTGCACACACCCAGGGTAACGTTTGGTAAAGATATAAATATACACTAATTCTTTTACCATAAATTAAATTGAATTATTGAATTAACAGTGTATTTTTGGCTAAATCTGGTTATGTTATCCAGATCCTTAAAAATTAATTGAAGTCACCTTTGATTTTATCTGAATAAAAAATCTTTAATATTATAGATTATAGTTTCTCTGAGTAATGTGACAAGATAAATTAAATGACCCTGTCTGCTGTGACTTATGAAACATTATTAAACATTACTTTGACACTAACAAACCAACAATTTCTTTATCATTTCAAGACTGTATAAACTGATTTCCTGACTTATTTCTTATTAGTTCTTCAGAAACGTCTGAAACAAACAAACAAAAACAAACAAACATTATAGTTAAAACGATGTCTAAACATAAGGCCCTTGTTAGAAGTTAATTATGTTGTTCTGTATTCCATGTAAAACAAACCTCGTTTAATTAGTTGTTTTCAGAGCCAGACAGTTATGTTTAATTGTAATGATTTGCCTAATTGTTAATTCATTTTAGAGGGAATTGTTTGCAGTATAAACCTAATTTATCAGCCCATATTTCATTGTATATGTTTGTCTGTGTTTGTAAACACACACACGCACACGCACACACACGCACACACACACACACACACACACAGAGTGCAGTAGGTTCTTCAATTCAAATAAAACAGCTCTCTGTTGTTTTGATGCTAAAACACCCCTTATATAACTGCTGTTGAGAACTCTATACAGTGCAGTGTGTGCTTTGTTTGGAACACATTTAGCACACACAAATAATTGCTAGACAGAGTTTTGAATAAGCCAGTAATTACAAGAATGTCTCCTTGTAATGTACAGAACTAAAGCAGGTGCCACTGCATGTTATTTTACAATGTGGACTCAAGAGAGATTGCATAAGGGTCGCGTGCCCCATGCACGGGCAGCATTAATGTCTGGATAATGATTTTAAGAGCTGGTGGGACAGGGGTCTACAGCAGAAGCATGTGTCCAGCACATTACTTCAAAAAGAACACACAAAGCTGCACACTCAGTCTCTCTAATGGCTTTTCCACATCTTTTTTTTCCTCCATAGATGGCCTGACCACCTTCAAGAGCTTCCTGAGATCTGAGTTCAGTGATGAAAATATTGAGTTCTGGGAAGCCTGTGGGGATTTCAAAAAGACCAAGTCCCCCCTGAAAATGGCCACCAAAGCCAAGAAGATTTATGAGGACTTCATTCAGACGGGTGGACCTAAAGAGGTTTGTGTGTTTTGTCAAAGATTTTTTAACTGCGTGTATCAGAGGTGGAAGGAAACAGTTCTCTCTCAACCCCTTGCTTGTGTTCTGTAAAAATAGGTTTAAAAGTGTTTGTTTTTATATCAGTGCATACATGCTGAGGCTCACGTTCTCCCCTCCAAAGGTCCTCAAGGAGCTATAACAAGACTTATCAGTGATAAAATATCTGCAGGGTTTTAAAGGAAATTGACTTTGATTAAAACACAATGACCTTATGAACAAAGAGAAAGGTTATTAAAGAGCCCCACATTACCTCTTTACTGCTCAAATAGTAACATCTGAGCAATAAGGAGGTACATAAAAAGTTCTGCTTTTTAGGTACTGCTTAAGAAATCAAGAAAACAAGTTTAACTGCGTCCAAAATAAATATTAGGCATATTGTTAAAAAGTGTTTGATGATAATTTATTTTAAATGCATCTTGAGCTCTCACAAGAGTGAACAAGGTGTTACAACTTTATGTAAATGGGGGCTTTATAACTGCTTATGTTTCCCTACTACAATGATGTGTTTGATGTAAATTCTGGCCAATTAAAATATAAGCAGTACATATCTACAGTACATATGCCCTTTCTGTCTAACTGGCTTTAATATTCTCCTTTGTGCTCTTTGCACACCAGGTAGTCTGAAAGATTGACAGCTCTAAAGACCCCCTAGCGTTTTCCTACACTGTCATAATGTGTTTTGTACTCATTAAGTAGCATGCAGAACATTTAATGTGTGCGTTTAATCTGTACTTTCAGGTAAACATCGACCACTTCACCAAAGATGTGACTCTGAGGAACCTGGTGGATCTTTCTCCCGCTGCCTTCGAGCTGGCTCAGAGCCGGATTTACACCCTGATGGAGAAAGACTCATTTGGTCGGTTTTTGAGGTCTGAGCAGTATCAGGAACTTGTCAAGTAAACTGCTGTACCAGCTGCAAGCAGACACAAAAGAAACAGGAGACAAAACTAACATGAAAAATATCTGACATGCATTCATTTAAGTTTCAAACTCTTTTAGACAAAAGGCAATTAGCAATATAACCAAAGCTATTTATTTGTAGAAATTGGAAAACATTGGAAACCATTCCATGGCCTCCCTGCAGCAAACAAAAAGAGCTCATTGCTAAATAAAAAGATGTTAACCTAAATTGCCCAGTGTTCTGAATGTCAAAGTGAAATTCAATAAAAGCAGTTAATGATCAGAGATTAAGAGGCAACTCCTATCATTCCTCATAAAACACAATCTGTCATTTGCCATTTGAATTGTGTAAGCGCATAATGAATAAGAATATGGAAAAACAAAATTTTGTCCTGTTATATGGAGTTCTATTTTACTCCTGTAGACCCCTGTAGATTAAATAAAACTTTAAGACATATTCCCATTGTAATTCATGGTGATTCAAGTACAGAACAGATTCAAGTTACTTTTGATTAGGATATTCTGTCCTTATACGATTTAGTCCTCTGTAAAATCACATGTTCATCTAAAATGCAGGAAACGGGCTGGGGATTGGGAAATGAGCTGTGTGGGCCTTTTCTTGTCTATGTTAATATTAACATGCCCAAATGGTAAACAGAAGGAAAACTTAGAGAAACAACCCACTAAGTATAGAAAGCTTCACTATACGTCAATTTTAGAGGAAACATGACTTGTTAAAATACTGCAGTCTCTGGGAACTTGTTGTTTGGTTACCGCTATTGAAAGTTGCTAAGATGGGAACATCCAGTAGGAGGGAATCTCTTTAAAGCACTGGGCGCAATATCTAGTATCTTTTTATTCTAAAGGCAATATTCATTCCCATGCCAGTTTAAAAGCAGAAGATATTTATATGAGGTCATGGAAATCCAAAAATTCCAAACATTTTTCCAGCATTTTACCAGAATATCGTAATATCTACACACATATATATTTATATCATAAGTATTATTATAATTTAAAAAAGAATGTTCATTATAGCCAATTATTATTGCAGGTAACGTCTATTGTAAATTTATCTATTGCCCTTAGCATTTGCAGCTATCAGACTGCAGTCATAAGTTTTGAGAAGTATGCAGGTTATGACAGCCTGAAAGATACGACAAACATACGTGTTTTTTCTTCTTTAAATATACTTTTGCATGTTTTTTAAGTATGTTTCATCAGACCCAAATAGCCTTGCATGCTTCATTACATTTACATTATACTGTGTGCGTGTGACTAAACATAAGTAACATTTATTCATACCAGTTGTAGGTGCCTCCAGAAGTCTTTACTGACATCCCACAAAGGTAAATTTGTGTAGTTCACTGCAGGACAGGATTAGACTAATATGGCGATTGATGATTGGATGATTGATGATCACTAACATAAGCAACCAATTAAAGTAAGAAAAAATTAATTCAACAAAAATTGTGGGTTTTTTAAAATCTTATAGGGCAATAAGAGCCGTGATCAATCTTTTTGTCAATTTTTATTATTTTGGCCAAATTTTTATAAAGTATAAGAAGTATGAAATTATTATTTTGGAAAATGTCAAAATGTTCAGTAAGGACTGACAGGGTACCTCACTTCTACAAGAAATCTGCATAAAACTATCTGCATGTATGTTTGTAGTTGATCATATAAAAACCATGATCTCAATAAAGGTCTGAAGATTTATTTTATTTGCTCATATGTACAGTACATATCAATATTTGCAACTGATAATATTTAATTTAAGAATGCTTGTCAGGTCTGATTGTTTGATCTTTTATTTCCTCCCATGATAAAACTTTAATTTATGATGATAATATGATAAAACTTATGACTCATCATGGAATTGCTCACAGTTGCGGGATGGCACCATATTTTGACAAGCATGGAATTTAAATACTATTTGTATTCCCGGGAGAACATTTGTCTGAATCTTTAAAATGCCACATTTGAATCATAGCACGGCTGCTTCCTGCCTTCAGCACGGTAGCTTCCAGCTCTTCAATCCACCGCACTTTCATTTAGCCACTCAACCGGAGCGTTTGATTCACACATCCAAATGAGAAGCTCGGTGTAAATAAAAAAAAAATCACAGATAAAAGAAGGAAGAGATGTAGCAAAAAGAAATAGGAGACAAATAGGAAAACAAAGAGTGAGAGAGTAAAAGAGAGAGAGATGAAATGAGATGTAGCAGATGGGCAATGGGACGTTGCCAAATAAACATTGTCAGAGGCGAAGATGTTCACATTTATTACCACTCTCATTTTTAGAAATAGACATATGACTCGACACGTGAGGTTAAGACCCTTATGCACTGGCGGAATAGAAAAGACATTCTTACTTACTGCATCTTCCTAATGCATTCCTAAGAGCATCTCTGTTTGGTGATGAACAAAGCTATGATTCATTAAATTGCCTTACTTAATCATTGGTAGCTGCTTTTAGAGATTTACAAAAATGATACTAATTTGATTGAAACAATGAATGAAAATGAATGAATTAAATTTTTCTCCAAGATAAGATTAGCCTCAAAATACAGGAGTTAGAATTATAAACTCATAAGAAGGGTATAAGAAATGTTATATAATAAATGAGTATTATGTGATGTGAAGTCATGGGTAAAATACAAAGTATACAGATTAAATAAATAAACAAACACCTAAAGATTTAAATACATCTGATTCTTTCACAATTATTGTCATGCATGTTTAGGCTACACTACAAAAGAATACGGACCCCTCTAAATAACAGGTTTGTATACAATGCACCTGTGTGGGAGGTCCATAAAGAAATGGTTTACTAAGCAGCTAAAGAACCTGACTGGTCTCCATAAACACTAGGCATGAACTCCATTTAACACTTTTGAATGAAGAAAACACAGAAATCTTACATATAGAAATATACTGTATGTAAAACATATACGTTTATGTATGACCATATATTAGATTTCCGAATAGGATGGAATAGCAACTGCAAGATACTGTAAGCTCTTGTGTTTGAATAAGTGCAAATCCCCACAGCAATTTTCAAACATCTAGTCGGAAACCCTCCCAGAAGACTGGAAGCTGTTATAACAGCAAAGGGTTAACTGACTTCCTAGTTATGCCCATTGTATTAAAATGAAATGTTTAGCAAAAACATATGGAAGTGGTGTTCAGAATCAGGATCAAAATTAGAATCAGACCAGCTTTATTGTCCACGTATGCATACAGACAAAAAATTTGTTTCCATTTGAGACCTTTTGTATTCATATACATTAAAAGGCCTCATCCTCATTAATGTATTGTAGACCTAACAACAGCTTAAATTGAAGATGAAGCAAGATATAAGTAACTATCCACTAGTAAATGATTTAGCCTGTGTGTGTGTGGAGCGGAGTGTGTGTATATAGACCATGATGCTAATGGAACGATAATGTTTTGCCTGTTACTTATGCACACAAATGGAAACAAATGTGGCTCAAACACACAAAAACAAAACCAGAAACCAGATAACGGCTGGTCTCAGATGGAGGACAAGATAATGCTCTGCTATACTCACATCATATGGTCATTTATGTAGTAAAACCAGACCACTCTCTTTAAAAGGA
>JAZGTK010016240.1:0-12823 GCA_036877625.1 Ambastaia sidthimunki
CTGTCTGGATTATTGCGCTTAATGCGTTCACACTAACCTCACGTAGAGGAACTGGAAATGTGTGTGTGTTGAAGTTGCTGGAATGTTCTGGTTAAAGTGGCTTCTTCCTGTCCTGACAGGTTGGTCTCTTAACAACGCTCGCTATTTTGCTTCACGAAATTCCTCATGAGGTATTCCTCACTTTTTTATCATCTGTAAATTATAATCAAGTAATAAATATATAAGAAAACAAGGATTTTCCTTTTTGTTGGATAATTTATTGAAAGTAGTTCTGGCTAAACTGACTCAATGACTTCCTGGTCATATCTGTGCTGCTTTTATCGATGTGCACAAATGTTTTGTTCTTTGTGAAAAGGTGGGAGATTTTGCCATTCTGTTGCGAGCGGGATTTGACCGCTGGAAAGCCGCCCGTATGCAGCTCTCCACAGCGCTGGGGGGTGTCCTGGGGGCGTGCTTTGCTCTTTGCTCCCAGTCACGGAATGGGGCAGGTGAAGTGCCACAATTTCAGATTATATCTGTGAACGTTTGTAATGAATCTGTTCTGCATTATTTGTAAGGAAATGTAACGCTTGCCTTTCAACTGCTATGAATGTTTCTTAAACAAATTCATGGTTTGGGTTTGTGCTCGTGTCTCTGTAGAGAATGCAGCTGCCTGGATCCTGCCCTTCACCTCAGGAGGTTTTCTCTACATTGCCTTGGTTAATGTTGTTCCAGATCTGTTAGAGGAGACAAACCCAAGGTACATGTCCGGTCTTCCCTGTGTGCCACTCCAAAACACAAATTGTGCAGTTTGTAACTTGCACCTAAACATCACAAAACTTAAACTAGTCCTTTTAAGTTACTTTCATAATGCTTCATGGTAAAAGTCTTCCCATAATTGACACGTTATCTGTGACTGTTTCCACAGGAACTCATTTCTGCAGGTTCTGCTGCTGTTTTGTGGAATAGCAGTCATGGCATTTCTCTCAATCATCATAGACTAGCCACAGACAAGTGCTGCTTCTATTAAAGCTCATTCAGTGCCATCTAGTGTTCTGGAGGACCTACAGACTTACAATTCACTCTCAAGCTTTACATAGAACTGTCACTCCCAAAGATCATAAGAGGGAAGATCAATGAAAGAAACAATTCTTGACAATCAAGTTTGTGTGTGTGTATGTGTGTGTGTGTCTGTCTATTTGTGTCTGTGTGTGCGTGCATGTGTGTTTGGGTATTTGTGTGTGTGTTTGGGTATTTGTGTGTGTGTTTGGGTATTTGTGTGTATGACAGTGTGTAATCTTATCCTTTACAAACACTGAACCATCTGTGTTGTTCTGATAAAGTTTGGACTGAACCTGTGATACCTTTCAGGCACTAGCTGAGGTTTGTACAAACAGTGCTTGGATAAAACAGCAGTGTGTATCGATGCTCCCATTCGACCCAGTTGTAAGTTCTTGTGTTGGTGCGGTTGACTGTTACACTTCATATGATAAAACTTGTTACACAGTGTTTTTAATCACGCATCAAAAACAAACCTGTTATCAGTAGATCCCATAACATCTGTACAATCTGCTTTAATTACAGGCAATAACATCTGTGTAATTTGCAGGTTTTGCAGTAATATTTTAAACTGAGAACGCAGTACATTCAGTTTTAAGAGACAGAACACATGCAGCACTTACATAATCAGATTTCAGTCATCATCATTAAACAGGATTATTTGTATTATAGAGCTAATGCTGCTTTACTGTTTTAGAGATTTCAGGCTAGATGAACATACACAAGCTCTGTTAGCATCTCATTTGCTCATACTAAGAAACTACATACTCATGCACTTTTCTCACTGAACACACTCCATAAGCCAAACATGCATTTGCAATTTGAGTTTTTTTTTTGTATTATTTTACCATGTGTTATTTCTTTTCCTGCAGTATTTACTCTTTTGTTACCGGTTGTGTCCTGATAGCCACTGCACTCTTTATTTTCACTTTATTGTACTGATTGTCTGTAGTTTATTGTGCCTGGGATTGCAGAATTTTAAGGGATGCAGTTTGGATTCAAGTTGTTTGGTGGATTCATAAACAGACTGTGTATTCGTACATTCATGCTAATTTTAAAATAACCTGTTGAAGTTGAAATGGTTTGTTACAGTTGTGGAAATGTTACTGAATGGAATGTTCTGAATCCATCATTTGGCAGATCAAGGCAGTCTTGCCGGATTGTAAATATTTGAAAAGAGATGATATATATTTATTAATGTCATGTTGGAAAAAGGTTTGATTTTTAAAGCCTCAAAGTCCTCCCATTGTTATAGATGAAATAAAGAAACGTTACTGTTTGATTTAAGACTGTAAGTCTGATTTTTTTTATTGTCTTGTTCATATGTGTATATGTTTGTTTATATTGTTTGTTTGTATGTAATTTATAGTCTCTTGCCCATAGGCTTTAACTTTCTGTTACTCTTCCTCTATATGTTTGGATGGAGTTTGTGGAGTTTGTCTTTCTGCAGTCTCCATCTGAAAATTCTTTTTTTACATTTGTAATGTGATACTTCACACTAACAAATGGCTTCTTTCCAGCTGATTATCTTCTATACGTGTTGAAAGCACCATCTATGTAGTTCTGCAGCTACAGTGTTGGTGTTGCCAAGATATGTGTCTCAAGTGTGTTTTTTTAATGCACCGTCTGGATCTGAAATGGGAATGGGAATCGGGTTGGTATTGATTGTGTGTTCACACTTGTCCTATTTTAACACAGTTTGTTTGGCAAGGGACAGTTGCCATAACAACTACTCTATGCCTTGTCTTCCTTTGTCATCTGCTCTGACACAGACTGTACCTGAAACTTTAGACAATGATGTGGCACAATTTTAATAGAAGTATTTCAAACCACTTCTGATGGGCCTCTTAAATGTTGCTTGTTTCTTTGTATTTTGACCTAAATCTTCCACATTTTGGAAGCTCATCTCTGTGGCCACCTTCATGGATGGCAGGTGGCATGTTAGTGCTGCTACTGTACACACAAGTGTGTTATTAAAAGAGTTCAGAGAGTTTGGTCAGAGACAAAAAAAATGACAAGCAATGTTTTGGAACAAAATTGTATTCCTCAGTGTCTGTTTTTGGAAGGGAAATGTATAATAGTGTAGTTGAAACAAATGTTTTTTTTTTATAGCTCAGTAAGTTTCTTCACAATACGAGTTAGATGTGTGAAGTTTTATTTATTTGATGCTAGAAATGTCTCAAAAGATGAAGTGGGCGGGAATAGTGTCAACACAGAGTTTTTTAAGCTTGTACACTTTCTAAATGTTAACTTCAGTAAACCCAATGAAGAAAAAAAATAGGAAAAACTAGAATTTTTTTTTTTCTTAGGAAAAACTAGGATTTTTTTGGCCTGGCTTTACATTAGATGTATTGACTGGGTGCTTACCTAAGTAAAAAGCTTTTAATACATTGTACTTATTGTGTTGTGACGAATATGTTTTGAATTAGTGATGGGTTTAGTGTTAGGGTAAAAGAAAAGACTGTAATTCAGTGCTGATATGTACACAACAGTTGTGTACATTTCTGTCATGTAAATTCATAGTAGTTAAATACATCTTACATAGTTTTTATTCAGAGATTTTGATGTTTGTTGTGTAACAATAAACATTCATATAAAGAAATTACAGCTTTAACAAATTCCAGTAAGAGTGGGATATTAGGTATATAGCAGATGTTTTAAGCTGCCGGTTTCATTGGTGTGGCTGTAGAGTTTGCGATCAATAAATGACCCATTATGTGTGTTACAATGTCTCATCTTCCTGAAACACCTAATTGGTTTCTTCTCGGTTCTGTGAGGCCCAAGAGGAAAGAGAGAGCATTACACTCCCACCAACCTCCAGTCACTCACTTCTGCTCCTCGTCTCTCTCCATCTCTCCTGAACTCAAAACCAAAACAGATGCTGGAGATCCGGCACATCTGTCTGGACGCTCTACAACAATAGACAGCAGCTTCAGTCGAGTCTGGTCATGTCCGCGTCCGACAACTGATAGACATTTGGTGTGTTTACTCGCCTCGCCATTCACAACGGCTGCCGGGGGAGGACAGCGAGTCTGTCTGGGCTCTCCATCGAGCGGAGAAGATGGCCGCCATTAAGATTTTAACCAGCGCGGGTCTTTTCTTGGCGTTTTGTTCCCTGGTCCTGTTGGCAATGGCCATTTGCACCGATTACTGGTACGAGACGGATGCCCGGCGGCACCGCGAACGCTGTAAGAACTACGCCAACAAGCGTAACGATCCGGGATACATTTACATCTCAAATCACAACTTGCCTCTCCAGATGCCTCCAAAAGGCTATGAGAGGAAAGAGATGGAGCCGGTTGGGGAACCGTCGTCACCTCGTTTGAAGAGGCACGTTGTGGCTTCAGCGACGGCCATGGAGTCTCACTGCAGCCGCCAGTTCAACTCCACGATCTCCGGTCTTTGGAGGAAGTGCCACCGCGAGGGGTTTGACCTGGAGACCGAGGATCTCATTTACAAAGGTGAGCAGTTTGGGGTGCTTTGTTAAGGCCAATTGAATTGTTGAGGGTCTGGCTGGACGATTTGTTTTGAAATGGACCACAGGTTCACCCAACGCGCAAATCTGGCATTGCCGCCTTTCCCCGATGTTAACATTGCGTTTGTCTTGGCCGTTCCGTAATAGAGAAGTGCTTTTAAAAAATAACCACAGGGCAGTTGCACTTTCTTTATTAGATTAATGAGTCGCATTATCGAGTTAAGTAGAAAACGATGTTAAAATAATGGGAAATTGGAAAGATCGAAGTCAGACCACTATCGCTATCCAAGGTGCTGAATTCAGCGTCCCTGTGTCATCACCCACATTGTTGATGGCAGCAGGGGCAGAAAATATTGAGTGGATGCATGTTAACGTGTAGCCACAAAACAATCGGCCTTTGTGGATTAATAGACACGTGAGGCAAGATAAAGAAGGGCATTTTTTTATTTATAACACGACATGGCAAAATCTTAATGCAAACGCTGAGATATGGTTTTTATGAGGCATGGCTTACTGAAAAAACAAAACAACAACATTTACATGAGGATAGACAGAGAAACGCACTGTTTAGGGGTAATAACCACATGTACAAGTAAACAGCATGTGTTTGTGTTTGACAGTAAAGTCTGACCTAATTTGTTTATACAAAGTATTGAAATGCTCAGATTATAAAGTTTGGCATATAATAAGCTTCAAATAAAACTTAAACACAATTTTTACTATATTGATGCTCCCTTTTAAGAACTGTAAGTGTCTCACAGCACCTTGATCTAACATCTGTTTGATATTTTTTAATAAAGATTGCTTTCCACATTGTATTTAGGCCTTAATTTTTAAGTGTAAGCCTTCATGGCTGCCATTTTTCCAGCTGGGTTGCAGGAGGAGCCGTGTTGCTCACTTGTCCATATCTTCATCAATAATTTGTCCATTGATTTTCCCAGGTCACCATAAGTGGCTGTGTAGACGTCATGAAAGATAAAGTAGTACTGATCTACAACCACTCCAGTTGTGAAATCATCATGTTTAGATACAGCAGGCAGAACTGTCCAAGTCCTAGAATTACACAAAATATTTACTGTATTTAATGGTTAACAGCAACTGAGCACAGTTCATGTAACAATGGAAACTGTGAATGATGCTTTGAGGAACCAGAAGAGTTCAGATTTAGAGACTAAATCTAATTAATGCAACTCATTACGAGCTCTGTGGCCTAAGGTTAAAAGTTTTAAATATGTTGCAATGCTTTAAAAAGTGAATTCACACATTGCATGCTGTGTTACAGCAGGAAGTTACACCAGAATCGACATTAGCAACTCTTTCTTTCAGTAAATCAATTTATAATTCAACACCAAGAAGCGTCAACACCAGCGTGCAACATGCAGATCTGAAATATCTTTCAACTCTGCAGGGAATTGATTTTTTTCCTTTGTTGCAGCTTTTGTTGATCCAATTAATCGGAAGTCGCTTGTAAAGCATCCATCAAATATCACAGATATCACATTTGCTTTATTCTCCTCATGTCATTCCTTGTTTACACAAACACGAGTGAAAAATATAGGGATTTTCTTCAAAAGATCAGTGGATCTGGAAAAGTGTCTCTGTGAGAGAGATCGGTCTTTGATGTGTGTGTTTGTGGTTTTGACATGTAATATTCTGCCATCATCTGCTTGACACGTTGATAGATTTCTGCTCTTGATTTCACAGAAGAGCTGTATGGCAACAAACTCAATGTATTTTGCCATGTGATATGTCTTTAGAAAATACAATCAGCACGTTTACATTTATGCATCTGGTAAACGCTTTTATCCAAAGTGATTTGCAGTATATATTAAGCTATACATTTGAACAGCTTTTGTGCTCCCTGGGAATCGAACCCACAACCTTTGTACCAGTTGAGCTACAGAAACACATGATGCCATACAATGACAACAGGATGTTGTATTTATAGGGAACTACAATGTCTTGTGTATCCTTGACCTCCTCTCTCCTGTCATTTTGTCTGTCTCAGCCTTGGCCAGAAATGTTAGTAATGAGAGAATCTAGTAAGCGTGTTTTACACACTCAGGTTGAGTGTTTACACTTTAAATACAATGATATAAGAGGATGTGGTCATATTCAGATAGATTAAGAACTGCATTTGTGTTAAAAATGCAGTTAATTTATTCTGGTGTAAGTTAGTGATTCATTTTAAAGCTCCTCAGAATATAATTTCTGTTGTAAACAGATGTTATTTAATTTATTGTAGTTTATTGAAGTGCCCAGCTAACAGTTTTAGATTGTGAGCATATTTCACAATGTTTTCATTAAGAAACAACCTTCAAAAATATTTTCTTGAAAGTCCTAGAAATATTTAAAATGTCCAGTGTTTTAGACATTAAATTAACATTACTCTTTTTCTATAAGAACATTATCCAAATGCTTATAGTCTAGAGAGGGACATGCACGCAGTTAGCTGGTTTGTTTGAAGAATGGAAGATGGGGAAGGGCTGGTAGGACTGTTTGGGAAAAATGTTTCTCATTTTAGATGTTCCGAAATTAAACTTCCCCTGAAATGCCTCGGCTGTGTTCAGATCTTTTGCTTGTGCTATCAGCACACTGGTGGACACGGTGAAAGCTAAACCCAACTTTGTTCTGAACCTACCAACCAAATAGGTTTGCTGAAAACTGTCACAGCATTACTCTCAAACACACTCTCAAACCTAGAATAGAGATTAAAACAAAACTGCAATGACAAAAAAATAGGAATGAAGAAGTTCATTGTCTCCTTAGTCTTAAAAAGCAAACAGCTATCTACAGCGAAACTGCTACGGCAAAGGTTGTGGGTTTGATTTCCAAGAACATGTACTGATAAAAATGCAAACACTGAATGCGCTGTAAGTCGCTTTGAATAAAAGCGTCGGCCAAATGCATAAATGTAAATGTACCAAGTCTGAAATCTGGAAGCGTTTCAAACCATACCACGCATGATGCGACCATACGAATGCCTGCTCTGATTTCTGCAAATCAATTCCAGACCGAATCTTTAGTTGAATAAAGCTATAAATATTATTGATGTGGGTTAGAACCCAAACAGGATGACTGCACCTTAAAAAACATCATTAAGCCTGTGGGGATTAAAATGCATTGGTTATACATGATAATGTCAAACAGTGAAAGTGTCCTCACCAACATTTCGTATGTTCTGATTTACATGCGACGAGCCAGCGACGCAGGTGGAGCGATGCTGGTCCATTTCCAGAGTGATAAAAGACTGCATGCATGTGCATTTCAGCTGACATTCATCTTTTCTGTGCATTTAGAATCCACACACACAGCAACAGTGCAGCCTACAGTCTGTCAGAGTGTTCATCTGATCCAACAGGCATCCGAATAATATGAGGTGTCACTGAAAGCTTAAAGGAACAACAGTGTCCCTCCCAGCAGCTGTTTACTTCAGCAGAGCCCATCTGCCCAGCTGAAGAACCAAGAACAGACACAGATGTGTAGAGTCATGTTTTTATCAGCCCGCAAGCCTGTGAAAATAGTTCACCTGTTGTTAGTGTAGTACAGTCATTTGGAAAAAAGTGGTACAGGGAACCTTCAACAACAATTTTTAGATGTAAGAACATTTCTGTAACGTTTACATATAGGTAACACAAACGTTAAAAAATTTATTTTGAAAGTTCCGGAAATTTTCGTAACGTCCAGTTTTTACACATTGTATTAACAATGTTGTTTGTTTATAAGAACATTATTCAAACACTTTTTTCTGTAACGTTTTTAAAACATTTCACTAACGCTACTGCAGGAAATGTTTTTTACATAACTTTGAGAGTACAATAACGCAATAATGCAACTGTGCAACATTCAAAACTTATGAATGAAAACAACAGTAAAGTGTTTCTGCTTTATGAATTACATATTAGTCAGTTGTTCACACTTGCCTGTCTCATTTGATTTTGGCTGCCTTACACACACACACACACACACACACACACACACACTTACGTAATACAAGTGGACACAAAATGCCAACCACATTCAATAAATCAAACAATTCTTTATATAATTGTTATAATATGAACACTGAAAGCAGGGTTTGTGATCTTTTTTTCCTAAAATCATTTTTTTGTTATTCTGGTTTTGTTATGCTGGCTTCACATCCTGATAGCAATTACTAAGTGGTATAAATAGATTTATATATTTGTATAACTTCTGTGAAAGGTCCATAAAATGTTCATCCAGTCATTGCATTCAG
This sequence comes from Ambastaia sidthimunki, assembly GCA_036877625.1. Classification (NCBI taxonomy): domain Eukaryota; kingdom Metazoa; phylum Chordata; class Actinopteri; order Cypriniformes; family Botiidae; genus Ambastaia; species Ambastaia sidthimunki. The sequence continues at coordinate 8,751 of JAZGTK010016240.1, forward strand.
CCCAAACTATGTGTGTTCATGTGTTAAAGGAGGCGTGGCTTTAAAGAGCGCTCTGATTGGAGGGCGGGATCTTATGCTTTCAGTGCTAAGCTGCTATTGCTAGCCTCTCTGAAATACCTTTAACAAATGAGTTTTCTCATCTTTGTATCCCTGCATGTGGCTGACAGTTTTTCAAGTGGCAACTTCGACATTTCTCTTTAAAAAATAGCAGTTTGTGTTTGTTAATTTGTATTTCAGTGACCCACAATTTGTACTGCATTAAACACATAATTAATATTAGGTAAAAAAATAATCTAAGATGATCTGAGTGCAAATAAAAAAACTGAATGCAATTCTTGAAGTGGCATTTATGATGTAGCCTTATTGATTAATTCCAGGAATAATTTAATACAAGTAAATACAAGCATGTTGTATTTACTTTCAACAGACCTGCTGTTCCTCAGACTGATTTGTGTGTATTTAAATAGTCACTGTAAATGTTACTGTATATGTTTTCTGTACATTCACTGTTTGATTCGCTGTTTTCTAAACAGGGTTGATTCAGAGATGCACCCCGGTGAACTATCACTACACATCGGCAGTCCTGCCTCGAAACCTTCCCATCAACATCACCAAAACCATTCGGCAAGATGAGTGGCACGCCCTCCGTGAGTCTCCATGTGCCATTTTAAAACTTTCATGATTCTTTCAGCATAGCAGAAACAACTGCTTTGTGTATGATGTACCCAGCTAACAGGGAACGTTCTCAGAACATTGGCTAACATTCTTTAAAAGTTCCCTCAAATTTATCAAAAAACTTTTATATTTTTATAAAATATATTTTATATTTTATAAAATATACTATTTTATATGAACAAATTATATCATATCAAAATTGTTATTATTAAGTAGTTTGTGGAACATTTTAAAAACATAACTTAATACAACATCTAAAAAAAATTACAAACAAATTTAAATGTTCCTAGAACTTTAAAAAATAAAAATGTTACTGTTTTTTTACTTAATGGAAATGTTAGGGAAACGTTCCTACAACCTGAAACTGTTAGCTGGGTAAGCACATATCAAAGCATTGTTAAAAAAGCCAAAAAAAGCCAAAGCAGATATTTATGTGCAATACATGTCATTGCTGGAGAATTGTGGTTAGAGGGGCTTATTGCCGCTGTGTGCTGCAGATCTGCGCAGAATGACAGCAGGGTTTGTGGGCATGGCTGTCTCTATCATTCTCTTTGGCTGGGTCATTGGAGTTCTTGGATGCTGTCAGCAACATGATCTCATGCAGTATGTAGCTGGACTTCTCTTCCTCATGGGCGGTAAGAGACAGTGTGTGTTTGTGTTTATGAGAGAGGAGACAGACTTGGCTGCGCTTCTTCCTACCTAACAATTTTAGGTTGTGTGAACGTTTTCTAATGTTAATACAATGTTTAAGTTTTTTAAACATTGTATTACTATTATTGCTTAGTTATAGGAACATTATTAAAGCATTTCTTAAATTCTGTAACTTTTTAAAACGTTCCACTATCAACTAAAGAATGTTTTAATATATATGTAACATTAAAAACGTTCTACTAGCATTACTGCAAGAACTTTAAAAGAGCTTTTGTAGAACATTAGACAACATTCTGAGAATGTTCCCTGCTAGCTGGGTTTAGATTTAGTAATTTTAAAAAAGTTGTGTCGCCACCTGGTGGCTAGTTAATGCAAACGTTAGCTGCTTTGAAACGAGATCAAAGGCATGAATTCTTTGCATCCTCTGTTTGTAATCTGAAAGGAAAGGATTGTGTTATGAACGTTTGAATATTTTTCTCTCTCACAGGCACCTGTTGTATTATTTCCCTTTGTACGTGTGTGGCGGGAATTAACTTTGAGCTTTCCCGTTATCCGCGTTACCTGTACGGCCTTCCAGAAGACATCGGTCACGGTTACGGATGGTCCATGTTCTGTGCCTGGGGCGGACTGGGTCTCACCCTGCTGGCTGGTTTCTTATGCACACTGGCCCCTTCTTTAAGCAGCCCGTTGGCCCGCACCGCGGTCCACAAGTCCAGGCACGAAAATGGGACCGTGTGATCAAAGACTTCTGGAGCAACATGTATACAGCATCTATGTAATGACTTCTGGCCTATTCATCTTCATATAGTACGACTGAATCATCACCCTCATCTCTTTTCATGACTCAAGGGGCTTTCTGGCTTCACCCACAAGTGATCGCGTCACTATTTTCAACACAACTTGTGTGCACCATCCGTCTGTTTAAAAGATGCAACCCAGACCGTGGATGGTTAATGGAGAAAGTGGTCAGCGGGAGTCAAATGGGAGTCACGTGCACAGATCACATATACTGAGCATCTCGCACGCCCTCACTCACTCTGACCCCTTATGGCACAAAACTCAATGTGAATTTTCACTGCCCTCTCTCTCCAGTTCAGGACAGAGAGGCTAGCCAGAGGCTACTGTCTTCTCTTCATGAGGATTCATAATAAAATGGTGCTCTCTTTTCACAATCACATGAGACAAATCCTGTTTCTTAAAGCTCACTGGATGAGGTGGGAGGTAATGGAAAAGAGAGATGAAAGCATTTCTGCCACTAAAGCTTTGAAAGGCAAATGTTTCAAGGCCTCGAAGAGTCCATATGTGTAAAAATACTTTGTTTTGTTGACATTTGTATGAAATCATGCTTGGATACAAATGAAACCTATTATTCTGTTATGATTGTAACAGATTGGTGATCTGGCCTGGTCTATGGAAGCTGTTTTAATTTGACTAAATTAATTACTCAATGGCATGTGAATTATTGGCCGAATTTGTTTTCAAAAATTTCTGAATTCTGAATTTCTGAATGTCATTTGTTACAATGGCTTATCGCTGTGTGCTGAATATGATAAAATTCTGTTTTGACCGATAAAGAGCTCAGCATCTTAATAGCACAACAAAATGTTGAATATTCAAGCTAAAAAGAAAGTTCTGATTGTGAATGTTATCAAAGCCTTCTTAGGGAATTCAGTGTTACGATTGGCTGGAGAGTCAAAAAGAATAATGTACACAGACTTCAAGTCAGTTTTTTAGCCAGAATAAATGATGTATAGGAAGATCATAAGAAGTTGATGGATCTCAGGTTGAGTGTTCCTAACCTGTTTAAATCTTGAGAGTGTTTCTTACGGGTCCAAAATGCTACAAAATACGACACACAACAAACTGTAATGTTTACATGATACATGTAAACTTAAATGATCAACTCATGAAAATAACCAAACCATTTTATTAAGAACCCAACCAGCCTGAAGGCATTAATCTAGTAATAATCTAGTAATGTGTTTTTTAAAAGTGAGTGTGTCTTTTCACATTATTATTAATAATTCATATTGTTTCTATCTCACCCATGGATATTATTTATTAAGAATGCTACTGTGAAAAGCAAAGTTAGCATAAATTATTTAAAAATGTCTCACGTCTTTATCAAACGTACATTCATTGTCTTAAAGATCGCCACAGAATCCAAGCACAATGTTCTGAGGTTGATATTCACAGTGGATGAGTAAATGCAATGGTTCATGGGAAACATTAAGGAAATTATGTGGCAGTATGATGAATTAAAGAGCCCAGTTTTTTTGTAAAATCTGCAGTGTTTTAATGGAGTAACAGTAGACTGACTGAATTTTAACAGACTGGCACAAACATTTTGCGTCTGTTTACAACTTCTGAGCAATCTGGCTAAATGGAATAATTTCAGTCACAGACATAAGAAAAGCAAAACCAAAAGTAATAGTTAAAACAAACATTTCAGGTAGAAGGAAAAGTGTTTTATTGAGTGAGACCTTGAATATCAGGTACCGACACACACAGTAACACAAGACTGAAAAGCATCACTACTCATGCAAAAGTTGTGGAGTATTCAAAAGAAAGCACAAACCAATGTGTAAAAAGATGAAGTATTTTAAACAAATAACAGCAGATTCAGATGTTTTGTCATTTTGGGGAGACATTTGTATTAAATCTGCCATTTTCTTTGGCACTTAAAGTAGCACCTTTTTATTTTTGGGGCACAAACTGTTTTTACGCCTTCATTTCATAATGAGCGT
>JAZGTK010016241.1:0-12823 GCA_036877625.1 Ambastaia sidthimunki
ATCATTTATTGATCCACCACTAAGTATTTAATGTATTATAATATGTGCACAGCCATTTTTTAACTTTGTGTTATTTATTGATACAATTAAAGCTGCAATCCGTAACTTTCTGTGTGTATAACATGAACAAAAATCAGTTACTGAACACATAACAGATCAGTGTTCATAAGGGTTTTACCTTAACACAGCACATCCGTAAGTTTATAATAATGATTTAATGAATCCGTTTGTATCAGCATTTGTAGCTAATATTTGCAGCAGTTGTTTAGAATTTAAACTCGTCATACACAGTAAGAAAATAATGTGCAATAAGTACCTGCAATTTTATGTTTCAAACAGAGGTGGCGATAGAGACAAAAGTTACAGATTGCAGCTTTAAAAAGTATTTGAACCAAAAACAGGAAGTGCACTACGGCAAAAAGTGTCCCAGAGACACGCAGCTTCTGTGGCCGCTGAAACTCGTTTGATGGAGTGAAAACTTCACCGGCGTGATGTGTGACAGGTGTCAGATGTGAAACTGAGCGAGGGTTAGAAACAGGTCACTGCTGCCCGCGGAGGGCACGTCTGCTGCGTCATACTTTATAAATAGAAACAAACCCCTCCAACTGACCCTAAACCACCCCGCTGGACAGCCGCTCATTTTGAGCGATGCAGCCTCACAGGCGACCACACTGAACACAGAACACACGGCAGAGCTGTAATCACCAGAACACATGCACGCCGCACCTTCAGACCCTCAGCGACCAAAATTCAGCCAGCAGTAAACAATCAACTTCTTTAACAATGACGAGGCTTATATGCCAAACAAAAGGATTAATCTTTTCCTAAACTCAGACAGCGGAGAACAGCTTTGAAGTCTGGCTCAGTCATGGATTTCAGTGTCTGTCGTACTGCTGAGCAATCTTACCATGAAGAACAGCGATGTTTGCTTCTCACCAGAAACAGAACACTAACACAACAATAATAGGCAAAGAATTACACTCTCACACGGTGGAGGTTTCTGGTTTTGCCCATTTGCTTTTTATTGTATATTTATTGTTATAAATAAGATCAGAGAGATGATAAACACCTGCAGTTGATTTTATTTTGATCTTTAAAAAGACAGTTTAAACATTAATAACCATGAAAATAATTTCTTCATGCCTTAAAAAAACTTGAAAGTAACACCCTTGCCTCATTTAGAATATGCAGATTCATAAATATGCAAATGAGCCCCGCCTCCACTCAATCACACCAGCTGGGGCTTCCTGATCCACCCGATGTTTGTGATGTAGAAAACAAGCAGTTCAAACACTGCTGTTAAAGAGACAATACTCAGCAATGGTGTTAACTGATGAATGAACACCATCACGTGTTTAAAAATAATTCTAGACTCACACTGAAGGAGAAACCTGAGTCACATCTACACAGCAGAACATCAGAGACTGCTGTGAGATCTTCTGAGATGGACCAGAAACTTCAGCACGGCTGAACATTAATGGCTTAATTCTCAGCTAATGTGAAAATCTTTTACAAAAGAAGCAGTAAAGCAACAACATCTCTGACTTAACATCTAATGTTGCTCTCTTAACATTCTGTGTAACACATGCACACAATGAACTGATGTTTTCACAATCCTCAGATGTTCTATTTGGATTCACAGTCATGAAAGCTAAAAACACAGTTTGACATTTATTTGTTACTTTATTTGTTCATTAGCATCACAGCGCACAGCTAAACTCTGATCTCACTGTTTTTTACTACAAACTGAAATAAAACTGTGAACGTCAACAACACACGTCAATAGCCACACTGGTCATTTCAAACATGATTTTGACACGATCTCTCCTCAGAGTTCAGATGATGGAGGATGTGATGTAACGCTATCATTAGAAATCTGATGTCATCCTCTGCTGTGGACAGACAGAGCTAACAGAGTTCATCTCAATTCACCCCTTAAATCTGATTCAATTCACACAAAACAAGGTGTCTGGGGGAATCGCTTCATCTGGATATAAAGACAGTTTTCCAGAATTGTCTGTTTATTAAGTCGGTTTATTAGCCTGACCTACGTTTTTGCCAATTAGCTAAAACTATTTAACTGAACAGCCTCTGAGGCAGCACAGGTTGTAAATAAAGCTAGTATTCAATGCTTTATTTAAAGGCAGGGTTTCAGAGAAGCTAGCAATAGCAAGCTAGTGTTAAAAGCATAAGATCCTGCCCCCCGTTCAGAGCGCCTTTAAATTTAACCCAAATACCTGAATTCAATCCATATGAAACTAAATCATCAAACTTGTTTCTTTAAAATACTGTTTCATTAACAACAAACGCCCGCATTAAATGAAGCAGTTCTACTGCAGTCACGGAAGAAGAAGGTTTAAACCCTTTTGAATGGATGAAAGTCCTCAAGCAAAAGGCTGTTGAAGGACAGAATTCAGTCAGTGAACGAGTGATGAAGTTTCACTCTGCCACCCGTTGTCGAATAAATAACAAATACATAACAGATAATCACAACAGAGACTCTTACTGGCCACACTGAGCTGAGCGCCGGTGTGATGGTCTTTCCACACTTGCTGCTGGCCATGTCCATATGCTACAGGGGTGGATGCTAAAAGTGTCTGCTGATGGAGCGTGACTCAGTGCCAACTGCCCCCTGTCTACGCCATTGATGAGTGTCATCGTGCCCTAAACACTACACCAGTTCCCCGTGTAGTGTGCACACAGCTTTCAGATACAGAGTTCTCTGCCTCGTTCCACAATTCTGGGCACAGACAACCAAACTGCCCGTGCACCAGCTCACCACAGTCAGCCCAGCTTCTATATCATCAGTTTCATGCTCCTTTACCTTTCTTTGTGATTTACAGTGTAAAACAAGAGTCTCTGCGTAACGCTGTTTAGAGGTAACAAATATCATTAACATTCACATTTACAAGCTACAAGCAAAATAAATGGAAAATGTCAATTCTGGTCTAATTTGAAGTTTTCACAAAAATGAGCTCATTAAGCCTCATGTAGGAATCCCAATGCTGTAAATAGCAGTTAAACATCTCAAATCTGTATGTTTTCTGAGAGATGTACCTTCCTAAATCTTTCCTTTGTTTTCAAAACTCCATGAATAATTGTGTTTTTCTGCTCTCTTCTCAACGGCTGGTGCTTAAGACAGGTGTGCATTCATTTTTCCAATTTCAATAAATCACACATCATTTTAATTTTTTTAATGGAGAATGTAAAAACAAGAACTCATTTGTGAAAGTTTGCCCCGCACAGGTCACATTTATTAACACATTTATTAACGCGGGTGTTCCCTGGAAATCAAACCCACAACCTTTTGTCCAGCATGTCAACCAATTGTGTACAAGCCTGTAAATGATCCCTTACATAAATTAACAATGAAACAAATACAAATATTTTAGAAACCATCACGCTTTCGCACAGAACAATGTTTCCAGTATTATTAACTCTATTGTTAACTCAACTCTCAGTCACTCTTGGTGTAGTTATCAGTTATCAGTCTGGTCAGTTGTTTCTGGATTCAAGCTTTTAAAGCAATTATCCTTAAAGCCTTTTTCATAGTGTTATCTGCAACCACAAGTATAAATCTAAAATTAGGCCCAAATATCTCAGCTATGACGAACACAAGATCTGGTGATAAAACTAGTGAACTGTCTACAGAGCAAACTCGACTGAAGTCTGTATGATGGTCTGAATCAGTCACTGATTAGGTTACATTAGAGACAGGATGCTACCTTAGAACCCGTCTGTGTAGGAAGTAGACAGCAGGGGAGCTCACTAGGTTTTAGAACGCAGTCACAGAAATGATTTTTTTCACTTGGAAAGCAGCTTTAAGCTACTCGTAACAAACTCTGACATACATCAAGCTGTCCTGCAGATTCTCACTTCAAAGACCAATGAAACCAATTCTACAGGTGACATTCTGGTGGCTGGTTACCGTAGAAACAAAAGCAAAGCAGAAATACTGTATGTTTCAAACAACTTTTCAACAATAATAAATACACCAACAGTGCAAAAGAGAAAGAAAGCAAAGCTTTTTGTGTTCTCTACCAATCTAGAATAATAAAGAGGGCCAGACAGAATCACTTTCACAGTTTTTAGTTAAACAGAATCCTGTGTGTAGCGGTTTAATGATTATCTTTGAGCAATAGACTGCTATATAAACTAACTAAACCGCTGCACCCCAATGAAAGCATTTTTCTTCACACATTCGAATTAAACACGTGATTATGTAGAAACAAAAGCATTTTAGCACAGACCTGAATCAAATCTCTGTTACATCTTTAATACTCATGTTTAAACCTTATTACAAACTATAATCCATTTCTATTCCTAGCATTGAGGTCATTTAACCTAGTCCTAGTATTTGACAAAATTATACTTATAAGACTAATCAGATGGCTTTACACAGTCATTACCGTACAACACCAACCGTCTTTAAGCTGCTAATCACCATCTACGGCTATGACATAAACTGATAACCTGAAGACTGAGACCCTTTAACATGTCCCACCTTCCTATTTTTAAGTACTTCACAGCACATCCTAGTCAAGCGTTGCCATGGAGTCCAACCAATTAACTAGTCATCTGAGCAGTTTAATGAGCATTACCTTCATCTCCGTCCACCGTGACGGCGATCGTACTGAGTGATCTCACTGTTAGATCTTCAGCTGAAAACAGAAGAAAACATGTTTAGAATAAGAAAGAGAGGAAAACTGAACACACAACTAAAAAGAGCATCTCAAAATGAGAAAACGCATAACCTTAAGAATTTAAAACCATGGGCAAGTATTAAATTTCTGAAAAGTTGCTGAACAAGAGATCTGAACATTACAGAGATCTTCTTGAGATCTTCTTTATAAATGCAATAAAGCACAGAACATAGAAATGTAACAAGCTGTTTATTATGTGCTAATGATTTGTATGGTTGCAGTGTGGTGCAGTGGTTGCTAACCACAAAAAAAAGATGTAGGTTTAGTAACTGTGTTACTAACTGTGTACTTCATTATATAATAGTAATATTAGTAAATTAATGGTCATTAAAAGCAATGTTCGGGATTTCTTCAGCTATTCTGCTTGGTGATTCAGAAACTTTGCAGCCAATAAAATACATACAACCAAAATACAACAAATTTATTATGACAACATTTTTAAAAACTCAAGCGATTTTAGACGTTTTGCTAAGTTCAGTCGGACCGAATTCAACTGGACCGCCCACATCTCTCATCTCCACGCCCACTTTCAAGACTCCGCCCACCACAGACCTGTCAGCAAACCCGACGAGCAAAAGATTGACACGCAAAGCACGCCTCTGATTGGCTGAGAGGCAGGGACCGCCCCTTCTGCTGTTTACAGGGACAGGTGTGAAGTGTCATAGTTGAGTGAAATCATCAGCTAACAGCAACACTGCCATTAAAACACCCTTTACATCATAAAACACTGGAACTGCTTTAACACTTGAGCAGTCAGCGTTAAACCCGAGTGGAGGACTAGAGTTAGTCTCGAGTTAAGAGTGAAAAGTTAAGCGGGGAGGAGGCTGTTGTTAAACTACAGCTCATGGTAATGTCTGCTGCGCTACAGCATTATGACGCCATTTCTGTGCCGCCACCGCTGCAGTCGCTTCACATCGACACGCTTCTGTCACGCCAATATTCAGCTGTTATTTAAAGCCACAAGCGAATGAAATATATTATTGTCAGCCATCCCTTCTTCGTCAATCGGGACGAAGCGAGTTTTTAAAACCTCGTCTGTTTGGGGAAAATAACATCGAGGTTTTTTGTATGAAGCCGAATGGAGAAAGAACTAAAACGGTTCCGTCACAAAGAACTGCTGAAATAAACGCGTTTAAACGGAGGCGACATGCGGAGCTGCGAACCGCGGACGGCTTGTGTACGACTCACACAATGAAGCTTACCGAACAAGGTCAACCCACACCGGGCTCAAAAACTTGCTCGGATCGGGGAAATGGAGTCGTTACGCAGAGTTCATTGTGTTGATTTGACATGACCCGTCCGCGGATTGTACAACAAACGCGTCCAAACCCTAAACGCAATGTCAGCCCAGACAATAACAGTTTAAACATCCGCGTCGTGAAGTAGAATCAAGCGTCTCCGCGAACGTAACCGCCCGCATCGGGTGCGAGGCAACTGCCCGCAACTAGGCTGCCAACTACCCGACGGGTGGCCGCTGAAAATCGGCTTGCTGAAAAACTCTAACCTGCCTCGCCAGCCAAAAGATCCGTCGTTGAAAATGGACGAGACTGGAAGCTTTGTTATTAAAATGCCATTTACAGAAAACGGGCGACACGACGAGCGAACATTCATCGCTTCTCTCGAAGCAACAACCGCACCGGAGAGTTCAAAAACACCAAGATCTCAGCTCGATAACATAACTGTGCTCATACGAGCCATTCGCGCAGTTTGTCCTGTCAAATGTGAAGGTCTGGTCAATGCTTGCGGTCCGGAAAGCTGCTTCGATCGCGGTGTATCGCACAAAGCCTTACGTAAGGGCGACCCAACAAGGCAGCGTTTCCCCCCATCAGCTATTTGATGCCGAGCAGCAGAAAGTGATCGAGTCTAATTCCAGCAAATTCCAGCACAACATCTGCTGACTGCAAAACTAGTTAAACCCGAAGTTGATCAGTCTGCTAGATCCACCAATAACAAACTAATCAAGGAGGACAAAAGTCCCCCGTTGTTTGGACGCACTATTTTTGTTTTATTTGGCAGCGACGAAACAAGGTTAACAAAACACTTGATCGACCAGCACACGTCTGACAAATGCATCCGGTTCTCAAAGCAGATCATCGATGAATCTGCTTTCGCACCGATAATAATAATGAATAATAATAATAATGTAGTGAAAGACTGAAGCTCGACGCAGCCGACAGTTTTCTTTCGATCTCCGACTTTTCATTTCAGGTCACCATAATGTCCTACCTGATATATCCAACAAACGGCGATTCTCGTGGCTCAACTTGGTGCAGTTTAGCAGTAATCCATTACAAAATCATCGACGATCAGCGCTGGAAACGTCGTCCGAAAACCTGGTAACAGGGTCGGGATGACAATCCGACAAAACCGCTCAGCAATCGCGCTCCTGTCTGTAATCCTCCTCCAGCCTGAAACACACTGAACGATACACGCACCACCCCCCAGACAAACCGCGCGCGCTGATTGGTCACTTTCTGCGAGAACACGCCCCTCTGGTGTTCTATTGGACAATAAAATGAGAGGAACCTGCCTCAACCTTCATTTTAATTGTCATACAATCACAAAGATATATGACACATTTGTGTGTTTTAAAATGATGTTCACGTTATACATTCATTGGGATACAGTGACACGTAAAGATGACAAAAAACTACATTTCCCAGAGTATTGTTTGTTTCCTGTTTCCCGGTGGTGGGTGGAAAAAGAGCAATTTCTTCAGGGCCCGCCCACTTCCACACGTCGCTCTGTGCTGACAAAAACCGAGAAACGAAAAAGCATTTATTCAGTGTAATTATACACAAAACACAGTTTTTAAAAAGGTACTTCAAAGTTTATTTAAGAGTCACCACTTGTACAATATCACTTAATGTGTGTTGAATCGAAAGCCAGTTTACACAACTGTGATCTTTATGCTGGTGTTGGTATATTTTATTCTAGAAGTATATTTAAATTCCTATTTATTTTGTTTTAACGCTAAATGTAATAGTCCCTAAGACCCCGCCCTCCCTCAGAGTGATCCATTAAACACGCCCCCATGAACGCATACACAGTTTGACAGGCAAGCAGAACCGAACACAGTGAGTGGACGAACGTTTCATGGTCCCGTGCCTTCCACAAAATATACATATTTAAATAAATATAATAAACATCGCCTAAACTGCCTTTAATCCACAGGCTTGCAGGACAGACAACTCATTTCACCGCCGGATGTGCATCGTATGTGACAAACAAAAATGAACTTTAATTAACTACATCTCCCATAGTTCAATACAACAGCAGTCTCGCGCGTGCGTTCTGCGCGCACCATGGCGTATTTAAGCGCGAGCAGGAGGCACGAGCGCGCTTCCTGTCAAACACGGACATGACAGATCAGTGTTTCACAGCGCGTCTAAAAACACACCCGACTCCTTACAATAGGCCTCGATATTAATAAGGATGTTATAGCGCCCGTCTTATCCCGTTATGAATAATTGGTGAACCGGGGTGGAGTTACGTCGTCTCAGGCTAACAGGCTAATGCTAGCGGGCTGGCTGTCAGTGGAAAAACAGAAAGCGGAAGAAGTGACGCGATTGATTACGTAAGCGGAAGTATTGAGCTGCACTGTTCTGACTGAAAGGTGGGTGGAGCAGAATGATACTTCATTTTAAATGCATTTAATTGTATTATGTAATTATTATGTAATATTTACACAATAAAATAACAAATAACTGGGTAATAAGGAATATTCTATTTCTTAGTAATAAAGGAATAAACGGCATATATGTCCTATATATAAATACTGAAGTACATGTACTGATTGTCCCCAAAAAAATAGGGACCCAGTGTTGTATGTCATCACATCTGTATCTGAGTTATTGTTATAACCAGTTTTAGATAGACACAACTCACACTGATCTTGCTAATATTGGCAAGTCATTCATAAAGCATTTGCACACAGCAGTCTGAAAAAAAATATCCTATTCATTTTGTACATGGATATGTTCATCTTCATGTTTACATTTGTTGAAGCCACAAGCCAAATTCCTGGTAGAGTTCAGAAGGATCCAGCAGTCAGAGAGGTTGCTGTGATTTATATTATGGGATACATTATAAGTCTTGTGTCACAAGTCACAACTTGAATATATTTGATTATTTTGCAATTAACCTACTATAATCATCGACTATGAATATCTAAAACCTGATTTAAGTTAATTAAATCCTTAATGGAAAATGTATGAGAAAAATACTTCTGAAACCAACACTGACTGTTGTTCGTTGCTTTCCATCAGTGTATATATGACAGGAATTACACACGCAAAAAACTTCAGCTTCATACTCTCAGAGTCTCTGAGCTACACACCGCCGTGAAACTCCACGTCTTTATTCTCTTTCTGTTCAAAAGTTGCAGTCATTGTGTCGTGTCGTGGTTTGTGTTTCCTGTTCTATGGATCTTTGTGTCAGAAGTATCGGGCCCTGGAGAGACGGTGTCTGTATGAGTGATGGGCTGCGACTGCAGAACCGTGTCACTGTTGTGTCCGTGAAATTGTTTATGAGTCAAGCGCTGGGCTTTCATGACAGCTACATGCTGCAATAAACGGTTTCATTTGACACTTTAGCTCAGATCTGCCATTTTCACTTCACTGATTGCTGAAATAAAACAGACTGAATAAGTTTTTGTTCCTAAATGTCTCGATATAAATAAAATTTGTTCAGTTCATACAGCAATGTAACAGAAGTGACATTATTCAACATCTGACGGAACCAAACGAGGAGTTTACAGTTTTGCTGAAACATTACATTAATATACAGTAAAATGTACGGTGTATTTGCATTTTATAGCTTTGAACACAGTTCATCCAATCTGAATTGAGAGTTAAAACTATCAGTTTTATAATTAATATTTATGCATGAATGAAGTACCAATAATGTAATCGCTAGTTTTGTTCACTTATTTTTGTTTGGCTGAAATATTGTAATATGAAATAAATCAATAAATAACTTTATTGTTATGCAGGTTTTTCGAAGGCTCTAGGACAGTAGTGGATATGTTTGCTAACTACAAACATCAAACTGTCTTTAATTTGAGCTTATTTAAAGTAGCTACATTATTTCAAGGTTACAATGCTGTTAGTATCATTGGTTTCATGGCTTATTTGATTCCAGGCTGAATGCTGTAATAGGGTCTGATTCTGACTTGTTAACAAATTAAGTCGTGTTTACTGCTAAAAAACCCCCAAAGCTTCCAGACACCACATGCATAATATTAACAGTTTACCAGGAAATAAAGCAAATCAAATTAATGACATCTCAGCCAAGAATAATGGCCTGTTAAAACCCACAGCAGCACAAACGTTAAGTTAGAGCTTTTACAAGAAATGTATTGAGCAATCACCCTTAGTGAACGCAGATTATTTATACTCTCCCTCCCTCCCTCCCTCCCTCCCTCCCTCTCTCTCTCCCTGTCAGCAGGTTTGTTTGAGGAAACAGAGGAATGGATGGAGATAAAAGTGCAGCCTCTGAACGGATTCTTCTGGAACCGTATAAGTATTTGCTACAACTGCCGGGTGAGACACACAAACACTTTAAACTGTCTGCATGTAAAATGCAATGAAATTCTGTCCTGTTCTCGCCCTCATGTCATTTCAGACCATTATAACTTTCCTTTTCCTGACATGAGGGCAAGTGAAGAGTAAACTACTCCTTTAATGTTGCTGAATGCTTCACAGATGCGTTAAAGCAGGGAAGACAATTTTTTTCCAGAAACATGCAGGTCTCTTCACATCCTGATAGCATCACTAAGTGGTCTGAATATTTTTACATTTAAATATATCTTCTGTGGAAGGTGCAGGACCATAAAATGTTCATCCAATAGGATGTCCTGCTTGACTGTGAGACTATGTATGTGTTTGTGTGTTGGAGGAGGTGTGGCTTTGGAGATGCTCTGAAATCTTATGCTTTCAAAGCTAGCCTGCTATTGCTAGCCTGTCTGTAACCACTTACCCTACCTTTAAAAACCAGATTGCTGGGTTGGTTTTGTGTGAAATGTTGGTTTAATTATAAGCAATAACAATGCAGTTCAGAATGTCTTAAGGTGTTCGCCGTGTGATGTTACAGCTGTTTTATTATATAATAAATAACTAGAACAATGAATGAACAATTATGACCAGCATTCAGGCCCTCAATGAAACTGTATGACAGTGTGTGTGAAATATTTGCACATTTATAACTGCATGCATTACATAATGTTTCTGTGTCCTGTTTCAGCTGTAATTATCTGTTGTTTAATGAATATTGATGACTGTTATACTGTAAGTGCTGCGGCACCATTTATGCAAATTGCTTCTGTTGACAAATAAAGCCAGTGCCTGTTTTCCTGTCTCACCACTAACAGCTGTAAAGAGCTGCTTTTATTTTATTGTAACGGAGTAAAAATACAGCTTATAGGATCCTGCAAATTACAGCTTGTGTCAGAATAAAGAAAAGCTTGTCTTGCAAGGCAACATTGATGCTAAAAATGTGTAATCATTTCCTATTGCAGGTTTGGGTTTGTTATTAGTCAAGGTGACTAACTCAGAGAAACTAAAGAGTGTCAGAACTCATTTTTACTCTGATTATTAAAGAGCTGCTGGAATTTCACATTGATCTGATATTGAGACAATGAAGCCGGATACAGTTTGTGTAGCTGATGGAACTTTTCTGCTGTCACTATTTTCTGTTTTTTTATCATTTTAATCACCATTTTGAAATGCACTTAAATTTAACACTTTAATAAGTGAAGCTTGTGAAGATAGTTTTTAGGTTCTTTGATTCATGTCTTTTAAAGAGTCTGAGCAGCAGTTTCCTGTTTGTGTTTGATCATCTGCTTCTGTCTGAAAGTTCTGCTGAGTGATCACAGATCTTGCTGCATCAGCACACGTTCTGTTGTCGTCCTCCTGCAGTTTTAATGATGTGTTTAGTGAGCGTGTTCACAAACCCTGTGAGGATGATGCAGATGTTGAGGTCAGAGAGCAACTGAAGTCAGACTGTCTCAGAGTTTTATCATACAGAGAAAAACTCAAGTTCACACCAACAAACATTTAAATTCGTTTGCGCTTTATATTCATGGCAGTTAGGTTGTCAATGTATAGCGTTAAGGTAATAAAACATCCTTATACTTTAAACTGTTTATTATCAATAAGTTTTTTTCATTTTTCTGTGCTTTTGTGATAAAATGGCACATGTTCTTAACTGGTTGTAGAAGTTTCTTTTTTTTAATTTATTTTTTTCATTGGAATATATCAGCTGACATCTTTCATCTTCTTTGATTAGGAAAACAAGTGCGAACAAAACTCTCACAGGCCTTCAACCACTGGCTCAACGTCCCAGAGGATAAACTTCAGGTAAGAGTTTATTCTCTCTGTTGCTATGGAGGAATTGAGAGGGTTTTTATATGACATAAAATCATATCGATTATGGATTGTTAGGAAGCATTTAAACACCAGATTTGTCACACTGTTAGTGTTTGTTGGGAAACACTTAGTGTCATTTTCACTGTTCTAACTGTATCTAAACCCAGGTGCCAGTGTTTCAGGTGAAATGTAAAATGTCATTTTTGTTTGTGTGAACCAGCATTAAAACTTCTTTGTTTCATTGAAAATCCTGATTCATGCAGAAATGTTACAGAAATAAATGTTTGCTTTAAAACGAGAAGTGATTATTGTCTGTGTGCTGGACTATGTTAGTTAAGACGTGTCGTGTTGTTTATAAAGATAAACAAACTATATTAATCGCAAGCACACAGTGTAAATCGAGGATTGTGATCAGTAGTGAAAGCTTTCTTATGATCCTATTTATCTCAATCATCAGCCCCCATAAAGCCGTCAGTGGGGTAACTGGCCGTCAGTGGGGTAACTGGCCCTAAGTGGGTGTCTGGAAGGCTTTTGGTGTGTTCTACACTTCATTCATCTGAACACCAGTCTAAAGATGGCGAGACACCCACAGTGTTTGCCCACGCACATTTCTCCACCCGATTACCCTCCACTGACCTGCGTCCATGCAGATGAAGATCACTGACTCCGCGTGGCGTCTCTTCAGAGTCATCAGCTTCTAAATCAGTCGTTCTTCTGCAGACCGCCCATTTCCTGCTCTCTCTCTCTCGCTCT
>JAZGTK010016242.1:0-12822 GCA_036877625.1 Ambastaia sidthimunki
AAAAAATGCTGTTAAGAAATTTTATGTTTATTGTCCCCCCATCTGTTAGATTACATTTATACCCATGGTAGCAAGTTAGCAGACTTATCGGACTGGTGTAATCATCATTTATCATCATTTAAATGCTTGATCAGGTCCATCTCTGATGGTTGGGAATTTCCCACCCATATGTCTGTTAAATGAGACTAAGTTGTATTCACTGCAGGTAAATGTCCCTACATAAAAAACTTTTCCACCAAAACTACCAAGTATATATCTAATCTAGTATATTTTACATATTTTAAATCTAACATGTCCACATTAATGGGCATATTCATATATATTCAACAAATTATTTTAGATTTTTTAAAGATTTTTTTTATTACTTACTCTGGCTAAACCTACATATCTTATGATAGATTTATGTGTGAAGATGCATTTAAAAAAGACTTTGTTGAACGTGACATTGTTGAACGCGCAAAGTAACTTTTACATTGGTGTGAAATACAGGCAAAAACCTTTTGAAATTTCCAGAAACCCTCCTTTATAAAATGGATAGTTTACAACTTTAATTTCTGATTAGATTAACCAGCTTTATAGCTGTTGTAAAATGCCAATAAACACATACCTGTGATCGTGTAATATATCTTAAGAGCCACTGAGCTGCTCACAGCAAACAGGAGCAGTTTGTTACAGTTTACAATGGGTGATGTGGTTTGTCTCCTGTTCTCTTGTGCCAAATCCCCAATGGCTTCTCATTATCGTAATGGTTAGACAATAGAGGAACAATTCTACAAGAGAATTTGTCATTACTGGCTCGACCAGTGACAGGTATTTCATGTACACTTACAGAACTGTGATAGTCTTGTTGTGTCCTGTTATGGTTTTTTTCAGTGTATTTAAAACATGTTTTGCAAAAGTTCCAAGAAGTTTGAGATGACGTTAACTTGCGTTTTAGGAACTGAGTTAGAGAGCCTGCAAGTCTACATTTCAACATTTGTTTTTTTTTTTGTAAATGTTAATTAGTTGCCTTTTGGATGTGTGATGTTTTGTGTTCTCAGGTTTTATTCTGGCAGGTTTAAATGGCTTTTTAGGGATTCAATTCAATTCAATAGGAACATCCAAATGTCACTGGTAGACAAACTCGTAAACTGACATTTATAAGCTGAAGTCAGTTGTCTTCCATTAATGGTCATACTTAGTAAAAATGATCAAATGTACCTTTCACTCAGGTTTTTTTTTAGGGTTAATGTGCTTTTACCAAACGTCAGCTCAACCAAATAGTATTTAGAAATGTTAAGTTGTTTTAGTCTAAAATGGAGTGCTGACATGCTGGTTATTTTTGCATGAATCCTCCGTTAGGAAACTCTCATACACTTTAGATTTAGGTGTTATTAATTAGGTGTTATTAAATAGGTGTTATTAAAATGCTAATTTCTTTTAAATACTTGTACGAAACACTGCGCAATTATAAATTGGTTTAGAATTTTTAGATATACATCTAATTAAGGCATTTATTTGGTGATAACCATGTTAAATGAATGAATTAATTAATGAATTAACACTGTTAGTCATTTTTAATGCATGAGCGGAATAAAGTGACACAGAAACAGCTTTAACAGCTTCTTGTAAAAAAAAGTATCACTTCACTTTTACTTCTTGTACTGCTCAGCTGAGCTATGACATCAAACTCTACAGTGTGTGATGCTGCAGGAGATGGACATCAGAGTTTCTGTGTGTGATAAGACTTTAAGTTGTGTGTGTGATAGTGGACATGCAATGGTTATTGTGACCAATCATACATCTTCTGAGTTTGATTATTTTATGAATGTTAATTTTTATGTGTGTTCATAGCTGTTTACTGTAAAAATAACTAATAACTGTCTCCAGTAGTTTGTTTAACCAGTCTGAGTTTGATCACTCCAAGTTATATGTTAACATGAATTTTAAAATAAAATAAAATCATTAAAGTTAAATATTATAACCATTAAAGAAACAATAAAGTAAAATAAAGTAAAATTTAAAGCAAAGATAAACTCTTAATCTCACTACACAGCAAATAACTTGCAGTGACAACAAAAACAACAACAATAGCAAACAGCAAACTGTAATCCTATAACAACAGCCTCATAATTTAATTATGGTGCATTGCATGCTGGGAACTCGCAACATGTAACAAATCAGCAACATTGCTGGATGTGAAACGGTTTACTGGACAATTCAACATTTGAGGGTATTGTTGATCTAACGTGTTTTTTATATATAATTTACATTTCTGAATTTTATAGCAATCTCAAAAAGCCTTGCTGAATAAAGGCCTTTTTACAGCGTCAAATTCTAAATGAAAAGAGAGAAAAAGTTTTTTTACATGTGAATCTCTGATGATAATTGTTTCATTAAGATGTCTTCACCTGCTGACAGGTCAGGAGGTGAAATGAACTTGCTCAGCAATCTTCAGTAATGCAGAGAAAGCTTACACACATGAATGCCCACATATATTCCCAAAGACACGGAAGAGCATATGCTCACCCAGCTTACTGGAAGTTACGAGGATAATTTTGGGATCTAACCTTTCCGCTTTGCCATCTTGTCAACACAGGTGCCTATTTGCATATTTCAGGAATGGCTGAAAGTTTCCCATTTTGTTAAATGTGAATCTTTATTGCAGTCCCATCTTGTTAGGGACCACAGAAACCCTAACAGTTGCTTTTCTGAGTGTAACCGCATGTCTAAATGTTGTTTTTATTTGAAGAGCAATTCCAAAATATTCCTTTATTTAATATTATATTTAGAGATCATATTCAAACAGGAATGTAATGCGAGAAATCCCATGGCTTGTATGAGCCCCAGGCTGTTTGATGTATGAGTGTTAGAAATCTTATGACAAGCCTTGAGTTGCACAGGTTCCTTATGTACTAAAACACAATTTAATTGTTTCCTCATTCAGAACTCAGGCGAGTTTTACGATTTAATTTCCTAAACAACATTTGGGAACAGCTGCACAGTAACCCTTTGTTTCAAGTTCCCAAACTTTACACTGAAAAAATATTTTGTTAGACAAGTAAAAAAAAGTTGCTTCATGTGGTAACATTTAAAATTAACTGATGTTATTCAAGTCGAAAGTATTATTTAATTTTACGGAATCTAAAATAAATTAGATTGCGACAATGAACGTTTTTTAAAGGTTATATCAGGTAAAAGCTTCTTAAAGTAGTTCATCCAAAATAAAAATTCTTTTATTATTAGAGTCATTTCAAACTCGTATGACTTTTCTCTTCTATGGAACATGAGAAGTTTTGAAGAATTCTGATATTGTTGTTTGTTTGCAACATAATGACTGAATGGAGACTGAGGCTGTCAGTAACTAATATTATGCCTCACAAAAACATCTTTTTGTGTTCCATATATGTTTCATTTGTGCTCCATATGTGTAAATTCATAACAGAATGCTAAGGTGAACTATCTCTTGTACTTTATCAGCCAGACTTTTTGTCAGCCTAGCAGAAGTTTGTGTTTTTCCAAGTCTGATATTACCTATTTGTCTTTAGTGTGAATATCTCTTAGTAGTATAATTACACAAATCTATGTGTGTTTTGTCCAGTGCCCCCTATCTGGAGTAGCACAGGCCCTCCCAATGGTGTTTCATCAGAGGTCTTTGTAGAATGGATTTAATCAGGTCTGCTCTATGGGTGTCCTGTCTTTCATTCCCCCTCCCTGATGACCTATTTGTTTACCCATGAGTGCTTTCTCCTGGGTCATTATTGCTTTGTTTTTAAGACAGACATGATACGAAGTGCACGCACACACACACACTCACAATGCACACAAACATGCTGTCACCTGACCTACAGACCTGTCACACCTTTTCCATCACCTTCGCTCTTGCACATGGACTTTAACTGCTTTTTAAATGACAGGTTGCAAATGCAACTTTCATTAAAAAGTTTTAGAATCTTTGATAATTAAGTTGCATGATTATTGTACATAAAAAGTGGTCTGTCCAATAAAGTCACACCTTTGCAGATCTTTTAACTAAAAATTCTGTCATCATCTGCTTACATGGCTCCAAACTTTTAAGGCTGTGTGACACAACAGCAGTTAACAGAAAGCTGCTTATTACCGAAAAGAAATAAAAATTACAGTAAAATTCAGAAGTTTTGCTTAGTTCATTTGAAAAAGCTACTGGTAAATCAGAACTTCACCCGTCTACATCAACTCACTCTTGCAGATGTATGTCTCCTCTCGCCAGCTCTGTTCTTTAAATGAGTGACGTCTGGTTGTTCCCTCACAACGAGGCCAGATCTGTCTCTAAGACCTATTCTGTTCTTTTCCAGCCTCCACCCTATCAGAGACCATCACAACCTTCAAAAAACAACTTAAAACACACCTGTTTCGCAGACAACTAATCCCTAACGCTCCAATGTTCAACCTTTTTTCACATATGTAAAAAAAAGAAGTCTTTATTGTTTATCCTGTCCCTGGAATCAATCGATCGATCTATTCCCACTTGTAAACGTAGCTTTGTAGACTAGGCTTGTTGGTTTTTTAGGGAAGAATGTTAAATGCTGTCTCTCTTTGTAAGTCGCTTTAGGTAAAAGCATCTGCTAAATGAATGAATAAATGTAAGCCCTCTAAAAATGATGAGTAATGAATGTGGCAAGTTTAAATCACTTTGGAGTGTGGGTGTGTGCACTTGTTTGTCTTTGTGTAACAGTTCACTAAGAAGGAATTCCTCTTTCTGTGATGTTAATTCAGAATGTACGAGTGTGTGATTTTACCCTCTCATGTGTCGTTGCCATAATACATGAAACCCATCCAAACAATAAGCGCCAATGTCAGAAAGAGAGAAAGAGAGTGTGTGTTTGGTTTAGTTATATGTGTTTGTCCTTGTGTATACCCTTGACATGTCATTGAGTATAGTTATGTCTGTACGCTGTGTCCAATCAGCTTCTTGGCTTTGGTGTGCTGTCCTCTTCACACACACATAAACTTCTAACCTCTTTATCTTAACTTTATCCTCCCTGTCTCTACTTTTATCAGTAATAACACACACAAACACAGTCTCTCTCGGTTATATTTAGATGTCATTAACACTTAGGCCAATATTATCTCAGTTCTAAAAAGCTGTTAATGCTGAAAACCACAATAGCCAAGGTACATTTGTGAAAGTTTTACATTGCATTTTACAAGCTAGTAACTTCAATATAGATGTTACATATGGGACCAATATATAGATGTTTATCATTTTACCTATATATTAGATATTGGCACTATATTGGCACTAAACTTAACATTTTCCAGAGGGATGTTAACAACACATTTATGTGAATGTTTACTGTACATGAGATATTGGAATGGCTGAAATATGAGACATCACACTTCTCAATAGGAAAATAACTTGAAAGCAGATCTTGCACAAAGTACAGCAATAAATTTACAGAGCAAAGGTTACAATAAACACAGGATTAACCATCTTCTCATTTAGTCCTAGAAATATGTCATTTGAGTGCTGTGAAACTATCAAGTTATGTCTAATATACAGTAATGAGAAAGACTAAAGAACGTGTCAGTGGAAATAGAAAGTGAGAGCAAACCAACACCGCTTGAGGCCCTGGTGAGAGCTTGTGTAGTGTGACTGCTCTGGCTTACAACCCCAATGCTGCTGTATTTTTAGCTGGGGTGACCTTCTTAAACATGGCATTGCATAAGGTCAAAGCAATAGCAGTCATAGTGCTAATAGTGAGAGACACCCAGACCGTATGATTGATACGGCTTGTTTGGAAAGTGCCACAGCTGGCAGGCCAGTAGTGTGTGTATAACAACCAAAACACCTCCAAAGAATGCCAGCTCTTCCCATACAGCTTCAGAGAGATTTCACCCACATGTGAGCCTCCCCAGAATCTGCCCGGAATTCCATGGAAACATTTCATGCACGAGAGAAGTTCTACACATTTGTGTGTTTATGAAATATTTTGTCTTACTCGATAATATGTCCAGCTGGTATTAATTTTGTAGTTCACAAATTTTCTTTTGTGTTTCACCATTTTTAAATCTACTTCATAAATTTCCCCCAGTAAACAGCCAAGAAAGTGTGATAAGTGTGTGCAGATTGCAAATGGACCTACTGTAGTATTATATACTGTATCATTCATTTCACATCCAAATTTGAGCCGGGTGACATTTGCAGTATATTCACTGTGGGCTTTATTTATGCTAGAAGAACGAATTTTTGTGTAAATAGTAAAAACGTACATTTATCTTTCATAATCTGTATTTAACAGAACAACTATATCAGTATATAAAAATGTTCGATATAATGCTTGATAGTTTCACTTAAATGCATTTGATTGTAAACTGGCATAAAATTTGGTTGCATAAAGTCAAACAAAACAGCAAACATTTCACAACAAGTCGCTTGTGCGTAAAGAGTGGATGTGTAACAGCTTTAGGTCCGAAAGTGACAGTTACTTAATAAACCTGCAGTCTGTGTCAATAATGTTAAAGAGAAAATCACTCGCTTGACTGCTGATTTTTAGTTTTTCTTAAAAGCTGTTGTTAAATGGACATAGATGAAAATTTTAATTTTTGCTCAAAATGTAATTCATATTTGTGGGATTGTGATAAGTATTTATTACGAAAGCATTTGGCAGTAATACAGTTAAAATGTAAATAATTGCATTGCAATTAAGGTTTTCATTATATTGCAAATTTTCATTGTATTGCAGATTGAATCAACTTAATCAAAGTTAAACCTGGCTAATCTGATTAATTACTGTGAATATTTTATTCAGCCAACTGGTTCAAAAGACTCATTCAGGAATTGCATTGTCACTGAAAAAGTGCCAAAGAAAGTCCCTTATGGCATTTTACATATTTCTTTTAAACCAATATTTTTTAAACCAGACTTTTAGCTTTTTCTTCTTGTTCTCTTGCATTTATAATTTTGATTTAGTCTATACACTACTTTACCTTACTGTTGAAACTTATCCTTTGGTACTGAGGTGTTGTTCACTCATTTTTGATAAATGCTTCTGATGTTCCTCATTTGTAAGTCGCTTTGGACAAACGCGTCTGCTAAATGATTAAATATAAATGTAAATGAAACACATTTAATCTAATTGGCAAAAATTGCTGTTTGGTCCAAATTATGGTTATTTGTCAATTGAAAAAGAATGACCCTTTTAAGCAGAGAAAGAACATAAATATCAAGTTGTACATGTAATATCATCAAAAGGCTGAAACAGAATTAAAAGGCTTTGAAACAGATTAAAACATTGTTACTTGTATCTCTCAGCACTAATGCAGGAGGAAATAATTCAGTCTGTAATTCATGAGTGAATGATGTCATGTGTGAACATAGTCGTTTACCCATAATGCACTTCATATAGCCCTTACGATAACCTGTCTGTCCTCAGACTCGCACACTGTTAAGAGCTTAAAAACTCATACAGAGAAATGACAGCAGCCATCAGCATCCAACTGTGTGTGTTTCTTGTCAGCTCGTAGTTGGATTCTTGTGGGAAATTAAGACAAACCAAGGTGACAATGAGATTTAATTGTTTCTATATATATATATTTATATATTGCACAGTGCTTTGTCTCAGTGCTGTACGGTGTCAGCGCGGTATCAGATTTTACTCTGTCCTTACACAATGTTATTATAACACTCTACATCTGACTACCTGTGCTAGACAGCCAAGAAAATATCGAAAATGTGTCTCTCTCCTAATTGCACTCATTTAGTTCACTTTTACTTTATTAGTATGTGTGTGGTGACAGAATCGGGTGCAATCTTCAGAACAGAATAATGTGACTGAATGACTCTCTTTAACCAAGAATCTTTCCATCATTCCTAAAGGGAAAAAGAAGTTATTACCCTTCATTAAAGACCTTGGCACTTGCATTAGGATAATGTCACCTGTACTTACCTCCATCATTTGGCCACTGACACACACACACACACACACACACACCACCTCTCACTTATGCATTTGAGAATGTCACCTGTTATCACTGATGGCTGGTCCTACAAATGACAGTTCCAATTTAGCAGCCGCAGTGAACAATTGATGTTAAACTTCAGCGAAATTCAGCTCCAATCCGCAGTGTCTTCATTCCATTTAGTCATCCAAATGTACAGACATTCAACCATTACTTTTACATTTCCTGTGCTCGTTCGGCTCCGAGCTTTTTTGGTACATGAGCTCTGTTCAGATCACTGGTAATGGACCTCACATGTTTCTTTTCCATAGCTGACATTATAGTTGGAAAACAAGTTCCATATTTGCACCATGTTGATGTATTGTTTTGCTGATACAATAGAGAGCAGAACAATTATTTGAGTGTTTTGTCATGCCATTAGCTTACGCTGTCTTTTCATTTTTAGGTTTGATGCAGGAAGGAATGACATTTTCCCGATGGAGTTTTTCCTGCCTCCACAGAGGACCTGCCTGATCTGCTCTGATGAAGCATCTGGGTGTCACTACGGCGCTCTCACTTGTGGAAGCTGCAAAGTTTTCTTTAAAAGAGCCGCTGAGGGTAAAGTACACGCACCCATTATAAGAAAATTCAAAAACGGCTAAATATACTCACCATATGTGAGGACTGTATACACTTTAATTAGAGCTTTTAATTAAAGCTATAAACTGTCATTAAAGCCACATTAAAACGGGTTATTGCCTTTTCATGAATTAAATACTTCTAACCATGTGTCCAGTGCCACTTTGTTTTTATTGGTGTTACTTGAAATAGCAACAATTGGCACATCTTACACAGATACAATTGTTGTTTCTTTTATGTAACAGTACAGTTAAAATGAGAGAGAATGAGATGAAGAATGAGAGGAGGATTAGACTGTAGCTTGTAACCCAAAGTCCCAACTGTACACAAATTAGGGAGAACTTTTTTCCCTGTGATGCAAGCAAAAAAAATCTTTTTAATAGAAATCTAACATAGCCCCAGAATGTGAAAACTTGGCTGTGATGTATGTAAAGGTTTGCTATGAAAACAACTAATCAGTGGCACTCAGTCACATTTATTGTCTCTTAAAAGTTTGCACATAGATACAATATGCACGTTAATGTATGTTGTATCTATAATATAATTTAAATGACCTTTAATACCGTTATGTGCATATGCAACCCATGTTCATCATGCACATACGTTTCCTTAAATTGCATTAAATTAAGGAATGATAGACAGTTGTGATCAACGGATGCCCTCTTTTGCTTTAAACACCCGCAGAGGTTCTGGAAAAACAAATTTATCAAAGTTAAGAGAAGTTTAAAGGTCTTGCCCCACAGCCAGAACTGAACTTCAGTTTAATCAAATACAGAAATATCACACTATTATACTTACCGTTCCAACAGTTGTTACTGGAGACAAAGAGAGATATAATAAAAGGAAAAGTAGGAAAAGTCTTGGCCTGTGTATAGTCCTGTATGAATAATTGTGGGTAGATCTGTAAGATATTTTTTTAATATGCACAAAAGTGAAATAATTTAAGCGTCACTTATGACTCGCAAAAATCGCAAAAAATAATGACTTTTTAAAATAGGTTTCCCATCCCTTCCTTCATCTTCCAGTGGTTGAAAAATGAATAGCCCCAGCTAAACAGATAAGCAGATAGCCCCGCCCCAAACAGATAGCCCTGCCCCCAAACCATCGCAATGGTTAAGACAAGGTTTCTGTTATAACAAGAATAATTAAACAAGTCACTTAAATACACTGTGGAGTTTAACAGTTAAATATACTAATGATATGCGAGAGCTGTTTTCACGGTTCTGGCATCAAACAAAAGCTTAAATAGTAATCAGTGGCACAGATCCACAGTGTTTACACTTTTAAGGGAAATTGCATCCATGCATAATTTAAACAACAATTCTAACCTTTAATCAGTAATGATAGTGAAGAACCCTTCTAATTTATTTAAAGATTAAACACCATGGAAATGTTCAACATACATGAACTAATTTGTTTTATTTGTGTTGTAAAATCTGAAATGTTAACACCAGCAGAGCACAGCAGGAAAGATGAGTATGATGCTGTTTAATAAGTTATGCTGAGTATTCAAACCAATTGACGAATGTAATAACACATAGAAAATGTTATTTTGTTGAACGTATTACCTCACAATTAGGGGTTGTACTAGCAATTAAACATTTTATTTGATTGACACACATAATAATTATATCCTGTTATGTGTTGGTCTGAGAGTGAATGTCTCTATTGATGTTACGTGTCTCTTGTCATTTTTTTGTCAGACCTGACTGCTTTTGTACATTATTCAGCAGTGGTTCTGTGTCCTGACACACACACACACACACACACACACACTCTTTCAAATTTCACTCTGCACTTTTCATTTGGCTGTCCTACAGTGCCCAGAGTGAGGGCTGTGACCTATCAGAGTGGCTTGTCACGTTAACAGCTCCCTCTAATTGGACCATTCTGAGTGTGTGTGTTTTACCTACTTTTTTTCCAATCTATGTTTTATCTCAGTGTAAATGTGATGTGTCCAGCTTTGTACTTTCTGGAGCTTTGCCTTGGCTGCCAGCAGACTCAAACTAAGTCAAAGCTTTTGTCTCTTTCTCATAGGCAAGCAGAAGTATCTCTGCGCTAGCAGGAATGACTGCACCATAGATAAACTGAGGAGGAAAAACTGCCCATCCTGTCGTCTAAGGAAGTGTTTTGAGGCTGGGATGACCCTAGGAGGTAAATTCCTCTGATATGTTTAACAACAGCTTGTAGGCATTTAAGTTTATTGGGTTTTATATGCACGGGGTGCCAGTCATTCCACTGCTGTTACTAGCGATGAGGTGGAATTGTTCAGCCAAAAATGAAAAGTCTGTCATCATTTCTGTGTTGTTTCAAATCCAGCTTTTATCCGTGAAACAAAAATGTGATCTTTTAGATAATCTTCACATTTTTCACTGGTCTTTTCTACACAGCTGCTCAGAACTTTAAAAATAACACACCAAAAAGCATCATATAGGTGGTTTATATGCGATATGTATTACAAAAGTATAGGATAGAGTGGTTTTGTGTGAAGGACACATTGAAATTCAAGTCATTATTCACTGATAATCTTCCTCTCCAGTGGGCTGTTAACTTGAGAACTGCTATGAACGGATCATTGAGCCACTAAGGTGAACTGGAGAACCAGATTAGTTCGATTCGTGATTCGTTCCATTTGATTTGTGAACCAGATCATCCTGTTCATTGGAAAGAACAGGCCACTAACAGACCAACAGTTCGTTCACTATTGTGTAACTTCAAGGACATATGGACTACCTGTGTGGCTTCTGGTGATTATTTTTGTCATTTTTCTGTACTGCACAGAGTCTTCAAGTGATAATTTTTTGTTCCACAGTCCTCTGGGTTTGGAATGACTTAACAATGTTAGAATTTTTATTTTAGGATAAACTGACTCTTTAAAGCTCAGGGCTGGTAACCAGAATTTTGCTCATTTGAGTCCTGCAAAGAAACAAGCCGTTTTACCCAGGTGGCTCCATGGAGCTTGTTCCTGTAAACAGTTAAAAAACGCCACCAGCTTTGGTCATGCGGTGATGCGTAAGAATTCAATTTGATTCTGGTGTGTTATGAAATAACAAACCCTATTTGCATAAATGACTATTAAGCTCTTGCACAGATCAGAAATCTCATCTCAGATCATTTGTGTTTTAGACCTGAAGCCGTTGATATCGATCAACGGTAAAAAAAAAGGGAATAAATGAAGTCTTTAATGTGGCATTTTTAGTGGTCGTCTTTGATGCTGATATCATGGTTATGCTGCAGTTTATAGCAAATGAGAGAATTCATGTGGCAGAGTTTTCAAATTATATGAACTTTTATTCCGGAGTCATGCAGTCAGTTTTGCATCTGTCCTTAATCTTTCACTCCAGGGCACACAGTCGCTAATAAATTATTAATGAACAATTAAGGGTTTTTCTCTATGGTCTGCATTAAGAGGTCACTTTCCCTTTAGGACCTCCTCTCTTGCTCTCTCTCTCTTCACAAAGGGTTTCATAAATTAAATCAATTATCATGCAATCTGCTGTTGGTAATGGATAAAGATTTTAAAGTAATCGAAACAGTTTATTGCAGACTGCTTTTATCAGTTAATTTACAGCAGTCTTGTCCTTCACGAATAGGAATTTCATTTTGTGCTGTAGATCATTCCAAAAAGGAGGTTATTTCATTTCTCTTTTTTAGAGTGTGTATTATTAGAATAACAGTGTAACTGTTATATAACTATTTTAGTTGCATAAACTATTTTGATCATTTGAGACTGTATACAGTAGGCCACTGGGTAACAAGTTCCAATCAGCTCAATTGTGATGACTGTTCTCTCTCACTTATTCTCTCAATCATCCTGTGTCAGACTTTGAATGTGTGAAATTAACTCTGAATCCATCTTTGTGCGACTCAAACCCAAAATTGTCAGTTAAACTGTAATTAAAAAGCTTAGCACTGCTTAAGTACAAATTACATCCTCAAAAATCTTCTGCTGTTAGACGTTGATCAGGGCTTTGGATCATTTATCAACCCATAGTGCAAAGTCAACAGGCTAATCTATTACATTAATGGTTTGTAGCAGTCTGAATTCATTTATTAAAAGTTCTGAATCCTTGTCTGATTACAGCCAGAATTCATACACGCTGATTCGACAAGTTCTTAACCCCTCAGCTGCTCATGGCAGGTGCTAAGCGCTTAACACCATTAACACATATCATTACGTTCCCTTCAGTGGTGTTCATTACACACCAATCATTGTCTTCCTGTACAGTACCCAATAATCTTAGGTCTCCTTCCATGTCAGATGATAGTAGAGGCATGCAAAGA
>JAZGTK010016243.1:0-12822 GCA_036877625.1 Ambastaia sidthimunki
CGGCACAAGCTAAATTTAGTATTTAAAGCTGCAGTGCGTAATATTTGTGCCATTAGTGGCACCAGACAATAACTGTTTTCAGTCAGGTCTTCCTAACAATGTCTCTTTCCATGCCAAACTTTCGCCATCGTTGTTTTACAATTACTAGAAATCAACATACAAATGACTGAACACAGAAAATGACACAATGTAGCTTTAAACTCAGCTGATGCTTGGAACTGCCTTTTAAGATTTATATTTAGTCTCTATTTTTGGAAAATAGGGAAGTAACTGATCCCCTTGTCACTTCAGTCACTTATATAGAAGAAATATCTGCTAACTGACTTCTTTCTTCTTCTTTTTTTCAGATTTTTATAAGAGTGAAGTTATTCGAGACTCACTGGTGAGTTTCTTTTGCTTTGGTGAATGTGTGGACATCATATCACATTTAATTCTCTTTACTAGGCACATCACAGCAAAGTACTAAGCTTGGTGTAGCTTAGCCCCCTATAACATTAGTACCGCCTCAAGATTGATGCTGTCTGTCTTTTTAATTTAATCACAGGATGTTCTAAACCATCTGCTAAGTCTTATTTAACACCTATGTGCCTTACAGGGCTGAAATGGTGTTAAAGCCTCATTCTACACAATGTACCATAGCAGTCATAGTTTGCACAGTTATTGTAAAGCCATAATTAACTAAACCTATATAAGGCTTCAGAATTTTGCTGTCATTTTGCTTTTTTGATAACGTGTGGTTAATTTAAAAGCTACCTCAGTTTTGATATAATGAACCACACAGAAATGGTGAGGGTGACTGTGCTATTGGTGGAAATTATGGTTACCGCAGTAAATTTTACAATGATTGATGTCTGTAGGCCCCACTGTAGAAACTTTATTGGCCAGGGGCTCCTATATAGTAATACAGGCATTACCAGGTCTCATAAGATTATTATAATAATAATAAGAGGTATAATCATGCTTAATAAGTGAGTATGTTTTATGTAAAGGAGACCTTTCATTGCTTTAAAAATTAGTCATGTTATCAGACAGCTGTTATAATTGTGTTGCTTTTCCTATAATTCCTTCCAAAACCAAAAGCATCAGGACTTTATCTGATACAAACCAGTCCTATCACCTACACACTAAGTTTAATGCATTAATTACTTCGTCCAGAGTGACTGCATCATTTACTGATATAAAACAGGTTTGTTGGATTGAGTTCACATTGTTCACTTGTCACTAATTATTTTCGTTTAATATGCCTAGAGGGCCTCCGAGCCCTTAAACGGATGTGGCCCCATCATTATAGATTGAAAAGCTGTTTAATGACCCTGTGGTCACTCTATACAAACCTGTAATTATGTTAAAAAACATTGACTCATACTAACTGCTAAACTGTGAGGAGAATAACAGCACAAGCTGTGGTTATCATCAGAATTGTGATTTATACAGACACGTCTGACATGTCGCCCGATACTCTGACCCTAATGGGCATTTTGATGGGGGTGATAATTTGATGTTACAGGCTATTATGGCTGGATCTATTACTGTGGTTATATACAACAACACACCCACAAAAACAAGATAGTCGCTGGAGGGCTGTTCTGTTGAGACTATTTTTTGGGGTGTGCTTTTATTTCCTATTTAAACAGTAGGGAGTGTTTTGTTTAACATGGTTATTATTACGTTTACAACCAGTAATGGTTTAATGACATATATCATGCTTGGTGTTCTTTCATTTAGTTTAGATGCTATTCATGGCATGTTTCTACCAGTCACTGAAGAAAACATAAACAGTGACAAAAGTCATTTAGTTACAGAGGAGAAAATTCTGCTAACTGTAGATTATAATTATAGCATGTCACTCAGTGGTGGTCTTGTGCTGTAATATACCCAGTGCTGCACCCCATCCCAGTAAATGTGTCTTATTTTAAGAAGGCTTAGATTTTTTCAATTGCAAAACAACACAAAAACACCAAGCATGAAAATTGTTTTTGCAGTCTGTGGTGCAGTGCATGACATAAAGAAAATGCGATATGCGAACATGCTAAATAATGCGATATGTGATACAATAATGCTTTAAGTTTGGAAAAATCCCTTCTAAAAATCTAAAAATAAGGCATTTGCAAGCCAGTCTCTCTGCATCCTCCTAAAAAATTGACTGTACATAACATTTTAAAGTATTATTTAGTATAAAGTTATTGCAGAGTATTTCAATATAAATATTGCAGTATATTCACTTGCAATGTTTTGATAATTTAATATTTTGGAGTCTGTTTTGAACACTGATCTGTTATGTTCTTGGTCAGCCAAAAAGTTACAGATTGCAGCTTTAATAAATACAGCATGTTCCCCAGATTACATTACATTTGCATGTTGATTACATACATTTATGCTGAATTATTGTTATTATTAGTTCAATCTGACAATTAAAACATAAGCATGCAAGATTTGTCTTTTTCGATGTCTTCAATAGGGATTAGGTAGCAGGACTAAGAAACGTACTTTATTTCATCATTTGTGTTTTTCAGAACCCAACATGGCGGAGTTTAGATTTCGGCATGCTGCCGGATCTTTTGGACACGTCTGTGTCGTGTTTTGTGGTAAGAATTTGGGGAGGGAGAGGAGATCAGTATCAACTGCTTATTGAGTGGAAGGTCAACCTGGATGGACTCAGATACACAGGACAGCAGGTGAGGAACAAACATAGGCATGCAGTAACATCTCTCTCAACACTTTCCAAGTTCTTCTCAGTACAAATTCCTCCTATTTCCAGCAAACACTGTTATCAAGGTAAATTTTGATTTATTTTCCATGCATCTTTGAGATTGGTCTTCTGTCGCTGTTTGTTTCCCTCAGATTCGCTCCAGAAACCCAAATGAGATCATCTTTGGACTGAATGATGGCTACTATGCAGCTGAGTTTGATCAGAAGGTATTTTTCAAACTGTAATGAGCTCCAGAATAAATTCCAGGCCATCTTGTAACCTTTTGTTCACTTATCTTCTGGGTTCTTTGAACTTGAGGTTCTCTCATGTTAAGATCAGAGTCTGGTTCTGATGGCTGTTTTTTGTCTACAGGAGACCTTGGATAGGAAGAAGAACAGTTTGCTCCAGGTGGACCAGAGCTCGGTCAGAAACTCCTACAGTGTTTTCTCCCTACTGAGGTGAGATTCAATGTAAAACATGATCTTTTACAATTTTCTGATATAAAATAGCTTTCTGTACAATTTATAAGTGCTTTATAAAGCCAAAGTTCCTCTATTTTTAAAGTTAGCTATTTATAACGGATTATTTAGATAAAGATGCCTTATACAAGGGAGAGTGCCAATATTATTGTTTAATTCTGAGGCCAGAGGGAGATGGATAAAAATGGTTACGTAAAACTATCCTTGACAAAACATATAAATTGTATATATAGATCAAATAGAAGGATAAATATCATTGCTCATTTTATAGTAATTTATCTGCAGTGTTTGGTATTTCCTAATTCTGAATTCAGTAAAAGTAATCAGGAGTTTTGTTCCTACAGGAATTGCATTTGTTTTGAACACATGTTTGGCTCCAATTTAATTTATATCCTCCCTCAGTTGCATTCCAGAATTTTATTATCCCTCTGCTCCCATCTGAGACCCAGAAACAATTCCCTTCATTGCAGTTTAGAAATGTTTCCTATCTGTGTCCTCCAGATAGCGCTCTTTTTCCTTTCCAAATCGGACTCTCTTGTTGGAGGGTGGTGGCCTGTCTTTTAACCAAAGATGATTGATGTTTTTGTAGTCTTGGGTAAATTTAATCCTTGGATATAAGGCTTGACAAATGAGGAGAGCAGGAAGAAAATATGTCATTGTTTGGCAGTCTCAGTACAAGGGTCCTGTTTAATGTTGACCTAGTATTGTGCCATAGCTTCTCCAGACCACTAGGTGACAGCAGTTCTCTTCTAATACAAGCTTGAACAAGTGAGAAGTGTGTTACCTAACTGTGACACCCTTGCCATAGTAAGATTTACTTATGTGGTCTCAGACCCACAGATGCAGTTTTGCTGTATTACAACATCATGAAATTATGCATATATAAAAAAGGCTTTTGGTCCCACAAAACAGTTGTTAACTGTTAAGACTCCTTTCCCAAAACCTATACACATCTACACTTTGTTGACTATTTTAGGGGGGAGAAATTTATATGTGCCCTAAATCTGAGTGTGACACCCAACAGGACACCCCACCTTGGAGGACTGAGGTCTTTAGAGTAGTTTGTTCATATTTTCTTACCTCTTGTGTGGAATCCAGAGCATGTTATGGAGGTAGCTGAAGGGTGCTGCTTTTAATGTGTAATGGTGTTTGTGAGTCTCTTGGCAGTCTTGATTGGAAGTCTGTGCAGTATCTTGGCTTTGGTCTGAGGTGGGCCCATGTCTTGGCTGAGATTCCAAAATCACAAGCGTAGGTCGTGTAATTGTGCGCACATGCCAACTGATGACAACATGCTCAGGGTGCATCTGAAAAAAAAACCTTTTCAGTTTCTCCTGATTTATGGAGAATTATGCGGTGGATTGTATATTTATATGCACTAAAATGCCTGGTTACACTGACACTGTTCATTTTCTGGGCCAATTTCTAATAGGTTCCCAGGTAACCATTTATGGTTGTAAGAATGTTTCCCTGACATTTCCACGAAGTAACAAAAATGGTATTTTTAAAGTTATTAGAACATTTAAAACCTCAATTGTTTTTAAACATTGTATTAACGTTAAAGCTAAAGAGAAGTTTAAGAGAAGTTTAAGAGAATGATAGCCAATGTTTTGAGAATGTTCCCTGTTCTACTTTAAACAGTGTATTGGTGGAAGATGTATGCAGGTGACCTTGACTGATCATAGCTAATGTAAAGCTACAGTTTTCCAAGTCAAAATTTTCATCCCTGGGAAAAACTCTTCTTGTGTTCCTTGTTGAATAGTCGGATGGCGGCAGTTGTTACCAGCTTTGAGAAAATGTTTGTTTTGAATGACAATGTCATGTTTTCAGTGATTAACTGTCTGCCTCGCTCAACCTGACAAGCTTGTATTGGGCAAAAGACATAAAACAAAATGGAGAAAGAGAAATGAAAGCAGTTGGCCTTCTAATAAAATGAATCATTAATCAAAATATAAATTCTTCCTTTCCGTGTACAATTTATGCTTCTCCAGGGCGCCCGGCCGAACGTCATGCTATTGCAGGGCGCTCGTGGGAAACGAGTGGTGATTCAGCGAGCTACATAAGTCCAAGTTTCCCTCAGCTTTTATGATTGTGTGTTAGTGGGCCGCGGTGTAAATGGCAAGACTAGGGCAGCTAAGCATCAAGTGTAGCCAGCGTTTGTTTTAATGCTGTTCACAGCCTCACCGCTCATTGGCTTCTCTCTCATTATTACCTCAAACTTTGGTTCACAGTTCAAGCATCCTCACACAGGAAATGTTCTCAGTGAGGTAGTTGAGGGAAATTTCTGGTTGTGTATGAATTCGGATTTATCTTCCCCTCAGAGTTGGTTCACTCTGGGAACCATAAACACTCTAAGCTTTCCAAATCCAAACAAAATTGCAATACTAATTATTGTTTTTGAACAGGGTTCCCAAACACCCGCCTGCCTGCCATTGGTTGGTCAGACATATAGCCCCACCCACCTGTGGCATTAGTTGAGCCAGTGTTGCTAAGATGGCCTTGTTGAGATCCTTAAATAATTGTTGTGAAAGTGCCTCACTGTTTACACTTTACATACTGTACACCTACAAATATCTTGCATGTCTCTGCGTATTAAGCTAAAATAGTATTTTAATGTAAAAAATAACATGCTTTGGCTTGTGGTTTGTGTTGGTTGTTTCCACTGTTTAAAATGATTTATTCACACCAGGTTTCAGCCTAAACTTGCTATTTGATTTAAAGTAACGTTTGAACGTACAGAGGCAGCGTTGTATGACAAAGTTCAGGGTGCAGCCTGTGACCCTGTTGTTGCCATGGCGATAAGCCCTTCCTGCTTTTAACGCCTTTCAGCGGGTCGACGGGTTGTGCGCTCCCCTGCCGCAGGCTGTGGTTCTGGACCGGATTATCGAGTAGCATAAGCCCCCCAAAACCCCGCAGCAACAATCTTGAGGACCGGTAACTCCTGCCATGCCTCACAGAAAAACAAACTCTGCCTTAATCTCCGCATGGCCTGCTGGGAAATGGATGCTGATGTTTGGGTCTCTCAGGTCTATGTGGGAGGTTGTGCTAATAACAGAGCAGAAGAGAGGGTTTAATATAAGGGGAGCATAAGCATCACCTTCTAAAAGGGCCGAATTCATTGGATCAGCATTGGATGCTGAGACCAGGTTTAAACGGTGCTTGAGTTTATGGTTTAATAATCTAGTACATTTATGTCTTTGCTAGTGTCTCAACAGAGGGCTACAATTCCTTGAATCTTGTTTCTGTTAGGTAGTCAATTATGAAGATTAATCATGGTTTTCTTCAAAATAAAATTATAGTAACCATGGTAATAATTAAACTATGCTTGTTGTATCAAACCATTCATTTATGCTTGCAATAGATTAACTATAGTATCCATTGTGTTTTGGTTTTATTTGTAGTAAAACCATGGTTAATTTTTATGAGGAATGTCAAGAGGATATATTTTAAATACATCCCGTTTAAAATAGTAGGCATTAAAATTATGCTACCTTTTAAGATACTACTTCTAGCTAAAATTTGAGACAACATCCCATGTATCCTTCCAAAAACAATCCCATAATAATGAGTAACGACTAGTTTAAAGAACATGTTTGGTCTAAAATGCCGGACGAGTCAAGCGAGTGAATTCTAAATGTTTTTCTTCAGTACTGAAAAATGTTGATGGGTCGATAGTTTCATTTATTTAAAGTGTGTTGTGTCATCCAATATTTCAGCGTGCTAATGTTTGAATGCTGTTTATATAGACTGCCGCCCATTTAAACGGTACAGTGAGATTTTGCTTCTCACTCTTTCACATTCGTCCTTCAGTAAAGTGCTGTCAGGTCTAATCGCTCTGGATTAATGTGAACTGCATTCTTTCAGGATTCTACATACGCTTACTCCATCTTTTGGCACGCACAGAGGAGCCGTGTGTGTGCTTAACGTGTCTCTACGTCTGTTGGGCTGGATGGCCATAATGTACTAACACAAATGTATGTAATGTTCATAATGGAGCAGAGTCCCGGAGCTGCGATAATGTAACTCGGGCTGGAATGCAGCATTATAGCAGACAGCTGAATGTACTGAGAGACATTGATGTAAGGTTTAGTCAGACATGAAACGTCTCCTTGCCGTGACTCGGAGGGCCTGATCGCTTGCAGGCCCGAAAACAGAGCAAATCTGCAGCTTTTATGAGTTAAGCTGGAGATCTTGAACGTCTGCGTTTGGATTAATCCGACAGAATTTTTCCCTTTTGGTCCAATTACGGAATGCATGTTTAATTTAAAGTTTTCTGGCTCACACTAAGGAGACGGCTTTGTTTATTTGATTAATCAGATGGGTAGCAATTCTTCACAGCTGGAAATGTTGGAAAAATAGGCAACAGGCACTTTCCACATAAGGGTGCACTTGAAACTCTTAAAAAGTTCAGAGAAGGAGACTTTTTGTCTCTAACGGAGTAACTGTAGCTTCGTGTATCTTAACCTTTAGAAAATGTTGTTCATCTTTAGTTCATCCTAATACTTATAATATTATCTTTTTTATTTCTCAAACTCAAAATTTTGGGATACGCCTGAATGCAGTTAAAAAAGATAATTTGAATAATTTCTAATTAAGGGGCATTTTTTTAGCTAATTTTTGACCAGTTTGTAGTTTCTGTTAAACAATTAGTTTTTCTTAAATTGATAAATAATATGTGTTGGTTCATTTTTCTTACACCAACTTTGGTAGCAGATTTAAATAGAGCTTCAGAAATGTGAAAAAACTTTTGATGTTAAAACCAGTTAATTTTATGTAAATGTTAGTAAAATATCTAATATCTTTTTTGCTTCTATCACTTACTCAGTGATCCCAAACAACAACAAGCAAGAACGCACAGCTCTGTTTAAATTTAACTCTATTGAACAAAATTGAGTACAGATGATGTCATGACAAAGTGTCAAAAGATCAGCCGTCTGTCGGCTAAGAGCAGGCAGGAATGTCGGAGTCCAGAATTTTCCATGCAGCACAATCTTATCTGTGTCCTCAGCGCTGGAGACAATGTTGAGTTCTGAGGTGTGTGCAGATGAAGGCATGTGTTGACATTCTCCTGCTCTGAGCAGCAGGTAGGGGTCCACTGTCCATAGCTGTGTGTTTGTTTGGTTTTCCGTTCAGGCTCGCATCCTTTCGAGTTGTTTGCGCTCCAGATTTTTCCACGTTGTGTCACTTGTTCTTTGTGAGACAAAAATATTTTTGTTTCCCTTTCCTTTTTTGGTAGAAGATTTTGGAAGCTGGTTAAAAAATGTGGCTTGTTTTTTTTTTTTGTGTGACCAAATTTATCTTTAATATAGTAAGAACATAATTATTGGTCTACATTAGAAAATTCTTATAAAGATTCTTCGAATTATTTAAATAGTTTGGTCCACTCCAAAATAAACTCAGAGGTTTGCATTGACATGAGGGTCAGTAAATGACACAATTTGAATTTTGGGTAAACTGTCCGCTCAAGTAAATTAAGTGAAAACACATTTGACACACAGAGTGTGTGTTTGACTGTGTGTGTGACCCATATCTCCAGGAGGGAAAGCGTAGAGAATGGCAAAGACAACAGAGCTCTGGCTGTCACCTGATATAAGGACATTTATCAGCATTTATACAAACAAAAAAAGAGACAGAAAACATTTTTTATCCCTTAATGTTCAGATATCAACCAGACAGACTGTATTTCATTTCCTGTCTTTGTCTTTTCCACACACGCTCCCAAAATGATCCATGGAATGTTTAGTGGAATCGGTTTCTCGAAATCGAAAGCTGATATAATACGAGGAGGCAAACGAGAAAATAAGAACTTTGTCATTTAGCGTAGCATTGAGAAGACGTGTTTCTGTTGTTCAGTTGATGGTTTGAAATATCCGTCTTAGCCAGCAACAAACAAATTCACACATTGGTTTTGACTTGCTTCTGTGTTGCTGTTTTTTTTTTCTGGACGACATAAGATGGCCGTCAAAACTTCTCAGGCCTTATCTTTGGTCTCCTTAAAGAACATCTGTCTTTGTTTTCATTTCCTGTTTTATTTTGGGCCTGATTTTACGCTGCTGGGCTGCTGACTTGCAAACAAACAATGTTTGAGATTTATTTGGTTATCACTGGACGGTAAATACATAAACACATTGAGAACAAATGTGGGACTGATAATGAGAACGCTAGACAAAAACAAGACAAACATTGTTTACGTTTCTGTGTTCTGGTTCCAGCAACTCTGAAATGAATTAATTTATGTTTCAGGTCGAGGAGGTAATGCTTTAATGTTCATTTTTCATCAATTCTTCAAATCATGTTCTTGTCAATGGATTGTCTGTCTGATACAAATCTGTACCTGCTCATAGCTGATTCCATTTTTTGTTTTATTTGAATTAAAGAAAAATTACACATGTGCATTGCATTAAATTAACTTAATTGAAGATAAATTTAATGAATAATATTAATAGTGATTCTTGCCTGGCCACACACTATTTATTGGTTGACTTACTGCATGAGTAAGACATTTGATGTCAATTGCAAAAATCATTGCCCTAGTTTTTATGATATGATTGGCCACAAAAGAAAGTAGCTGTGATCTCAGTGTTTGTGTTTTTACATCGTTTGATGTCTGAGCAGCCTTGTCGTTTGCCAGGTAACCTCTTGTGCCCTCTTCTGATTGGCTGGGAGAGATAGGTGTTGACTGGTAGACGGGTTGAGGGCTGATAAGAATGCAGACATGCGTGAAATCCGATTGGACGATAACTGCTGCTCACCTGGGGGAAGTGGCCTATCAGATTCCTCCATCTCAATCACGGCAATGATAAAGATGTCAAATCGGCTTCAACCTGACTTATCGACGTGCCATATCACCCTGCATATAACAAGAGAGACACGGTTGATAAAAAATAATAATATTTTTCCTGTCGCTGTGTGAACTTGTTACAGGGTGGATTTTAAAAGCCTGGTGATTTATGTCTCGGTCAGCTCGTGCAGAGCGCTGCTGGGAAATGTGAGAGACATTAAGAGAGAGGAAAAGAGAGACCCTGAATATGAGCAAGAGGGGGGCAGTTTCCTAACTGGAGCTGTATAAAATATAGCGCTGTAAAATTATGACATATCATAATTGTTCATTCCCAAGACGTCTGAAGACCTGATTATTAAGTTTGACTTTTAGAGTGTACATTAAAATACTTATTGAATGTGGTAATATAATAATAACGTTCAGCTGTAGGTTTCAAGTACTTGACCCCTGCGGTTCCCAAAAGGTTGTCGATTTTCTCAAATGCTCCTGTTACAGTCAACAAATCTGTTTACACAGCAGAATAACTTGTGCACATCTTGTTGATTATAATGGGAACATTCTGGTTTTGTTGTCATTGGCAACCAACAGAATCATTATCACTATAGTTGTCAGTAGACCATAAAAGGTTATTGAGTTTGACTTAGCCTAATCAAAAAAGGTCTCCTCAATGTTTGTGCACGCTAGATTTGGTGTCTATGGCAGGTCAGCTGTATTTCAGAGCAGATGTGGAGCTTTTTAGCCTGGTCAGAAAGGTCCAGGTCTGGAGCAGCGTGGTCACGGGAGTGCTGAAACCAAACCCAGATGGATTGTTCAGGGAGCGTTAGTCTGCATTGTTTCATTGTGTTGATATTGGCGCTTAACCTTTGTCAACAAACTGATTTCAGAAACGCTAGTCAGGAGAATGTTGATGGTGTGGATCAGAAGCTGGCCTTCTTGTAGCTCTTTCTTGGATCTCTGATTGGATTGTTGCGATTCGGTGATTGCTAAGAAATGACGTGTGGTGAAATGAAGTCATCAGTCTGAGAGCTTTGGGAGGCAAGAATAGCAGAACAACCCTGTCACCAAGGACTCGTCACCAATCCTTCTCCAGTCCACAGCTTCAAAAAGCGTCCACAGATGTGGAGATACAATGTGACTTGGTAGATCACGGTGGTTCTGTCAGCACGTGGAAAGGAAACTTTCCTCTGGACGCCCAATGTGGTCCTTTGTAGTTCTTTGCCCAGGATTTCTTGGAACCCTAAAATCTATTCAAACCAGTAATTGGAGTCTGTTGCCATTATAAATGTTCATTCTCAGTTTTTAAGGGCGTTGTAATGTTCTGTAACTTGGGTGCGAATGAGTGTCTGCTTTACAGGCAGTTTGTTTGTAACCCCGGCTACATGCACTTTTGAGTCTCCTTGAGGGAGTCCAATGAGAATGTGCTAATCCTGCTGCCTAAGAGAAAAAGAGAGAGAGACATTGATGAAGAAAGAGAGTGAATGGAGAGTGAGTGGATTGTACACAGTCAGTGAAAAGTCGTGTGGT
Organism: Ambastaia sidthimunki; assembly: GCA_036877625.1. NCBI lineage: Eukaryota > Metazoa > Chordata > Actinopteri > Cypriniformes > Botiidae > Ambastaia > Ambastaia sidthimunki. Next base: position 11,471 of record JAZGTK010016243.1, read on the forward strand.
TGAGCTCCCAGCAGCAGTTCATGAAAAAGCTCCCATGTGGGACCAAAGTGAGTAGGAATAAACTAACGAGAATAGCAAAGACTGCTTGACCTCCAAATATAGACATTGTAACTGCTTCCTCAGCCAATCAGAGAACAGCAGATATGTTACAATGAAACAGTGGCAAGCAAATAAATGAAAGAGGTTTAGGATTGTGTGTATTGGTGTGCAATATTTGTGCCCAGGCCTGGAGGTCAGATTTTCTTCCTGCTCTGCCATCAGTCAGACAAACACACTTTTTTCACTTATGACAATAGGATTATTATGCTGTTTTTTTCTGTATTACAGTAACAAACAAACATGTCGCTTTCAACAGTTTTATTCGTATACTCTTTTATTAGTTCTCCAGGACTGCTTTAAAATCCATTGAAGCTTAAGCTCTTAAATTTGGCAGAATGTTTCTACTCTCAGTTGGGGTTGATTTGTAGTGCCCCTCAGGTAGATTAAAAATTACAACGTTCATGTAAACTGCTATTGAATGTCTGGGATTGATGCCATTTTGTGCTGTTGTAAAACCAGATGAGTCAGAAAATGAGGCACGAAATGAGAACCGTGGCAGAAACAGGCACAACCAGGAGATCCATCTGCAGTTGTTATTAATCGCTTAACAATCCTGTTCTTTCAAAAAGTTTATATTAACGAGACTGTTGCCTTTGTTTTTGTGTGTTTATCCACCATCAAAGATGACAGAGTCCGACTTCCTGTCAATGAAAATTTAATTTGTGTTCTCTAATTACCGCAAAAATAAATCTGAAATCTATCACCACGTGAGATCATTTCCTGTTTGCATATGGCAATTCCATTTCTATGGTATTTGCCTGTGGATGTTTTTGTGTCTCTCATCATCTTTATTTTATTTACATGAAAGTTAAAACCCAACAATTGATGGTGTTTAGTTTGGTCTTAGTTTGGAGATATTGTTATACAAATGCTTAAATCCTTTCAAATGGAACAGTTCAATCAAATGGAAAATTCTAACATCATTGACTTACCATCATGTTGTTCCAAATCAAAATTACTTTCTTTTGTGGTACACGCAAGAAGATTTATATGCTGCTTTATCTCATACAATGAAATCACATTGTGACCAAGAACAATATAAATAACGTGTGTGTGTGTTTTCTCAGGCTACACACAGCCCAGAGAGCCATAAAACAGACTCAGGTGACAGTTCAGAAGATCGGAAAAGAAATCGAAGAGAAACTGAGGACAACGGCGTCCTGCACAGAAAAGGTGAGACCCCAACAGTTTGAAATGATGGGACTGGCAGATCCGTTCATCCGTTCTTGTTCTTATATATGATGTAATTCTTA
>JAZGTK010016244.1:0-12822 GCA_036877625.1 Ambastaia sidthimunki
ATTAATTGTTATTAATTCTGCTTAATCAGGTAAACATATATATACATTTTACAATAATTAGTATAATTAATTACGGTTAATTATACTTATTATTCCCTTTGAGTTAAGGCTTAAATTCCCTCGTTTCAGCGGAAGAGCGATAGTGTTTTAAATAACGCTTTCCAACCCGATACGCTACAGTAGAATAACCAACAGTCTTTTAAGTACATTATAAAGTACACTAAAAAGTAAATTTAAGACCTACTGAAATGTGCCTTTGTCTAATTTAAGAGGTGATTCAGTTGATATTCCTGTTTTGATTAAGCAGTTTTATTAATTTAGTCAAACAATATAAGTATGCCAGCTGTTCTTTGCTGCAGGCGTTCTTATTTGAATATGTTTATGCTTAATTTGAACTTTTCTGAATAGGTGGGATCAATATGGTGTTTTTCATTTAGTTTATAAACCTTCAGCATTAGTGTATGATATACAGTATTATATGATTGCAGACTATGATTCAGAAACCAAGTTACAATTTACCAATTTTAAATCTGAACCAGTCATGAACCCGTACTCCAGTGTGATGTAATGACATAATAAGTAATCCCAAATGCTCTTTGGTGGGGTTTCTTAAAACAACAGGGACCCATCATATATTCTGATATAGTATCATCATTATTGTCATTACAGATAAGCAAAACATTCTCACAGAAAAACGTAGAAAAAAGTTTATTATTCAAACCAGGAAAAATGGTAGAACTTTTAAACTTTATGTTGGCTTGACAAAGCCCAGCCTAAAATATGTTTTAGGTTTGAAATTTTTTCATATGCCCTAAAACATTGTACACAAGTTTAAAATTTAGTTTTTTATAACTTTTAGTTTTTTATAAAACTAAATGTTATTTATATTCAGGTCCAATCGGATTATAAAAAGTTGAACTTTTTTTTTTTCAGAGGTCTGGTTTTCCTTTATAAAAATACATTTATATCAGGTTTGGGTTCCCCATAGCATCAAAATAAACACAGATTGTTCGATCAGATGCTCATTATTGTACCGCTCCCCAGCTCTTCGGCAAACAAACTGCCTTCTGCTACAGCCAAATATTTAAAATTTTGACTCATCAGTCCAGAGCACCTGCTGCCATTTTTCTGCACCCCAGTTCCTATGTTTTGTGTGTTTTTGAATCGCTTGGCCTTATTTCTATATTGAAGGTATGGCTTTTTGGCTGCAACTCTTCCAAGACTTCTTTAGACAGTAGATGGGTATATTTGGATCCCGCTGGTTTCTGCCAGTTGTGAGCTGATGGCACTGCTGGCCATCTTCCGATTTTGAAGGGAATAAAGCTTGATGTGTTTCTCACCTGCTGCACTAAGTTTCCTTGGCCGACCACTGCATCTACAATCCTCAACTTTGCCAGTTTCTTTGTACTTCTTCAAAACACCTCGAACAGCACATCTTGAAACCCCAGTCTGCTTTGAAATTCTTGTCTGGAAGAGACCTTGCTGATGCAGTATAACTACCTTATGTCTTGTTGCTGTGCTCAGTCTTGCCATGGTGTATGACCTGAAACATGAAACTGTCTTCCACCACCTCACCTTGGTAGCAGAGTTTGGCTGTTCCTCACACAGTTTTAAGCCTCCTTTAAGCTGTTTCTGTTTCAGTTTCAAGTCCAATTTCAAGTATCCTGATAGGAATTGATGCTGTTTTGAAGGCAAAGGCTAGTAACACCAAATATTGATTTGATTTAGATTTTCCTTTTGTTAGATCATTTCGCATTTTCTAAATTGATTAAAAAAATATTATTAAGCCCTATTCGCATGGGATTGGTGCACTTTATGGTGCACTTTATGGTGCCCCCCCCACCTCTGATTTTCGTGTGGTGCATTCGCACGGGATAAGCAAAGCCTGTGATTGTACAAAAATTTACAGACTTATCTCCCGGATATTATGACGAAGCAGTACGCACCGTGCACCATAAGTTTGAATTATGATGTGAACCCCCTCGCTTGATTGTGCACTATTTTGGATAGGCTATTGCTTGAAATTGTCTTGTCATTATAGGCATATTATAGGTATATATGTAAAGGTATATATGTATGTCATATTATAAAAAGAATTTTTTCTTACCGCATGCCGCTATACATGTCATCCATCTCCATCTAATCATTCTTTACTCGCTCGTCTCGTGGCGTTCAGCTTTCTCTTTTTGCAAATTGTATCGTTGTATGGTGTATAGCAATATCCAGCACCCAAAATACACTCAAAACACCAACGCAGCCTCCATTCTTCGCACACAGGAAATGGAAACCTTGTAAAAATGATATACAACCCCTCCAAATGCTGCCCAAATCACAGAGATGCCGATTCGCACGGGACTAATATTATCACAGAACCTCTGTGTTTGGCAAAATATGGTAGGTCATTTGTGGGGGGAATTTTTTACTTTACAAATTACAGACATGGCCGATTCGCATGGGATTAAGATCACAGACAACCTCTGCAATTATTACAAATGACTAGAGGTTACCAGGTAATACTAATCCCGTGTGAATAGGGCTGTAGTTATATTTTTGAAAGCATTCTCAGTTTACAGAATTTTTTCACACCTGCCTAAAACTTTTGCACAGTACTGTATATTATTGCAAAACTACCAAAAATGTATTACAAACGTGCTGTCTGACATCACGTCACTTCTACGCTTTGCGCCAACACATCCAGAATCCCAGTATCTGGGATTCCAAGGAAACTCCTCTGCCCAATCCTTTTCTAATTGGGGGTCCCTAGAAATATCATACCTCAATCTACAATGAAACTCAGTTTCTGATATCTTTTGTTCTTGAGCTGTTCTTTTATATACCTTCCCCATTTATCAATTGTTTTTTTCCACGTCCTTGTCTATATCTCCTAACCAATATATGTTTTCCTGTGGTAGTTCCTGCTATTATTGTCATTTGCATAACTCCCTCGTCATCTATATATATCCCTTCAGGGGAACACCATATATGTAAAAAAACAATCTACCCAGTGCATCTCTTCCAAGGTTGACTGGTGTTTGTTCTGATACTAAAACAGGAATTTTTATTTTAGAGTCTTTACCTTTAATGCTGACTGGTGCCGTCATCTCAATTAGCTGCATTTGTCCCAAGAATCCTACTGTTTAGACATATTTTCCAGATTTGTGGAGGTGAGTGGCATAATTTGGACTTTAAACAAGAAAAAGTGGCTCCTGTATCCAGCATCATTGGTGTTATTTTGTCTTCTATTTTTACTTGCATCATTGGTTCTTGATCAGCATCAGAAGATATCATTGGAAGCTGACTTGTCCCCATAGGATTCTCTTGGCATCCCTAGTAACCTTGTTCTGGGCCTCACCATGGATTGACTGGCCCTGCAATGTTTTGAGGATTCTGCTGCCAAGGATTTACTGCATTGCTTTGAAGATTCTGCTGCCATGCTTGTTGTACTTGTCCTACAGGGGGCATTTTCTGTCGCCAGGGAGAGACTGGGCAATCTCTCTTGTTCTGCCCAGGTTGGTTACATCTCCAACACACACCTGGAGGGTAGTTGTTTCTATGCTGATTATTGAACTGTCTTCTTGCTCTTTGCTGTGAGTCAGCTGAATTTCTGTTATTCTGACATTCAGGTACGTAGATCATAATTGGTGCATTAGGCTGCTGCACATATCCTGCAGGCACAGGCACACTCTGAAGAACAGGTGCTGGCATTGCTGTTGTTGTTGTTATCATCATTGGAGTCTGCGCTGGTGCCATAACTGAAACTTGTACAGTTGGAGCTTGATCTTCACACACTTTTCAGTGTGGCTTGTACCTTTTTCTTCTTGTTAGTCAGCTCCTCCAGTTGTGCTAGGCGTCATTGAAGCTTTCTTTCTTGAGTCTTCAGCTTTTGTTCACTCTTCCTGTATTGTTGTACTGCATGTGCCACATGGTCACAGAACCCTTTTGATGTTTTTGAGTTCAGCCCCACTACATCTTCCAGCTTGATTTTCACTGTTGGCTTTTACTACAGCATTCTTTCTTCTTCCTCCAGTCTCTGCCTCTCAGCATCTCTCTGTGCCCCCTGCAGCTCTTCATCCAACGAAAGCATATAACCACTTTTCTCTGTCTCCCTTGATTGCAGGTAATCGTCTGGAACGCCTTCTCCAGTTTGGTCCAGCGTTCTCAATGCCGTCTTTGCATAATAATTAGGATTTAACATTGTTAACATTAAATGCACAAGACACTTTTGTAAATGCACCAGACACTTTAGTAAAAAATGTTGTTTATAATGTATGGTACCTGTATTGTCTATCCTAGGCTATGTGTATGTCCTTAGTCCACCATTTATAGTATATTTATAGCATAATATATGTATAGTTAGATTACCCCCCTCAGTAAGGGTATCATGTGTAGATTATGTATAGGTTTTAAAAATTGTGTATAGTCTTAAAATGTCTAGGGGTGTGTATTGTATATTGTATATTTATTTTTATGTTTTTTTCTGTGTAACACAGTGGTCCTGCGAGACACGAAATTTCGTTCCACTGTATGCCCACTCATGTAGCGGAATGACAATAAAGCTCAACCTTTACCTTAACATTATTGTTGGGTTTTCCATCATGCCACTCACCATTTGCTGACGGGTGTTCCTCTGTTCATCTTCCGCTAATTTTCTGTTGCCTTCTTCTCGTCCCCTACTTAGCTGATCCTTCTCATCCGCCATTGATTCATTCTCAAAATCTAAACTTATTAAACACTTTAATAAGTTCTTCTCTTTCTTTTGCAGGATTCTCCTCCCTTTCCTCCTTATCTTGACTCCCACTTGGGCGCCTGCCATCTTGGGCAGATTCCAGCTGTCTTTCTGCTACTCTGTTGCCCCCTCTTTTCTCTGCCCACATGTTGTACGTGTTCATTCTTCAGTATGGTTATGCCTGTTCTCAGGTCTGGGGGCACACAACACGTCTCTTTTCTTTTTAAATAGGCATCATTAACTGCTTTTAAATTTATTTCTACTGTTACTTCTGTCAGCAGTTTCCAAAAGTGTTGTGCTGGGGGGGATCAAATTTAGCAAAGCATGGCTTTAAATTTTCAAACATTATGTATTTTTCAACCTCTTGTCTCCAATTTACCACATGCCACTCTCTTTTTATTTGTTGCAAATTGGTGCAAATGTTTATCAAGCTTTTTAATAATTCTTCTTTTCTCTGCTCATTTAATTCCCTTCTCTGTCTTGCAATATCTTTGTACTCAGTTTCAAGCCAAAAATGATTTTCTCTTTCTGTTGGTCTGAGTCTGATCTCCTCATGTCTCCTCTGCTCTTCCTCAGTCTTACTTTTAATGAATTCGCTCACTTTCACAAACAGAAGTCTTTTGTAATTGGTACTTTTTAGAAAACTCCCTTTTCTTATCCGCTACACACACAAACACTTCTCCTGTGTTCTCCTCTTATTTACTCAAATTTTTACAGCAAATTTACAACATATGATCAGCAGTTAAAAAACAATGATAAACAGCAGTGGAAAAACAATGCAATTGCCACGCAATCACTTTTTCTGCATTAATGGCTGTGTTTCTCTGTCTGGGTCACAACATCAAAACAATCTACAGCACAAATTTTTAGCAGTGTTCTTTGTTCTCTCAATAGCCCTTCTATGTTCTTTTACATTTCTTTTCTCACTTTGATTTTTATCATCTATCAACAGCCTTGCTTTTTTACTTCATCACTTTGTAACACTTTTATTGTATCCAACTATCTACACTTTAAATACAATCTATACAAGGTTAATAAATGTCCTTAACAGTTCACTTCACTTCTATTCTTCAACCTTTTTATACATTATTATACATAAACTTGCCCACACTTCACAAGACTTTTCACATTAGCACACTTCTTGCACACTTAAACAGACAAAACGCACTTCTGCGTACAATTATCTTTGCCACACCTAAGCAGGCAAAACGCACTTCTGCGCATAGACAAACAATTATTTTTGCCGCACTTAAGCAGGCAAAACGCACTTCTGCATATAGACAAACAATTATTTTTGCTGCACTTAAGCAGGCAAAACACACTTCTGCGCATAGACAAACAAATATTTTTGAGATGCATTTTCTCCACATTTGCATAAATCTTCCACAAATGCATTTACAAATGATTTAAAAGGAGTTCCCCCCAAGATCTCTCCACCTCAGCATGAGATTGAGAAAGGACATGCTCAAGGGAGCTTTGCAGTCATGACCAGTTAAAGATTGCTCATTTTGCACCTATGAAACAAGACCTGCAACAGCTCCACATATACAGGGCAGGCAGGCTGGGAAAGCTCACCCACAATCTCGCCTCCTCAGCCACATTCGCTGAGCCTCAGCAGTGGTAAGACCAGATCTGCGGGGTGTACATCCAGGCTCAGTCAGATAGACGTCCAGACGAAAGCAAAGCTTCTTCAGCTAGAAGCCCTCGCAAATGACCCTTGAGAACTAAGCACGCCTGTTCTTACCCCAGCAAACAGCACAGAATTTAAGTCCTCATGGGTCACAAACCTCAGACACAGTGGCACGTGCTTTGTGAAGTTATTTGCAGCTGGGTCCATTGGCGCTTTGACACGAGAACAACAGACAAATGGCTCCTGAAAACAAAAATGCTGATGACGTGTGAAATGGTTAAAATATATTTGAGACCTTTTGAGATGGACTGGAGACATTGAAGATCCTAGGATTGAAGATTCTAGTATTATAAGAGGTATTCTAAGTTCCCACCGTGTTCAAGGGGGTGGGAGGACCAGGCACCACTCACATTGTCAATCCAAAGCAAGCTACCAATAGAAATCCACCCCTTCTGCTCGTGTAGATCCCGCCCATCACGTTTAGTTGATCTTTCAACTTCTTGAAATGGTCTGAATGTGTTTCCATCGTTTCCATCGAATGAGTTTCCATCGTTTCAGTCAACTCTTTATTCAAAAACCAACTATAAACATAGTTTCCATAAATTGTTTTTAATACACATTATACATTAACTATTTGCAATGTTACCATGTATTATGTGCTGAACATGTCTGATAATTTTTTAATTGAAAATTGACACATTTGATTTCAGTGTTTTCAGCTGTGCAATGTATGGGGACAATAATTCTAGCGATAAAACAATTGACTAGTGCAGATAATGGTTTTATTTAACGCTACATCTAGAACAGTAAGAGAAAAGTAGGAATATAATATGCATTTTGCAGCATTGTTCAATAGAACAGCTTAAGAAGAGCATGAATTTAGTAAGTGCAGATAAAATGCACTTATTTTATGCTTATTGAATGCAAAGTTTGGAACATGCAAGCAAGAAGCAAGAAACTATTATGCAAGTAATCCAACTTCTGAGAAAACAGAGAATCTAGTGAGAAAAGATGTTAAGAGAAATTGTGATTGAGTGTTGCAGTATGAGAAAAGTTAGACAATAACGGTCTGTTTAATTGCAAAACTGGTTGTATGAGTTTTTGGAGGCTTTTATTTTGTATTTCAGATGTTATACAAGTGCCCGATTCCACAGACCAGTTCCACTTCAGACTGACAGCAAACATTCTTAGGTTGTCACTTATCTAATGTCACAACTGTCTGATATGGCATTACAAAATAAAAAGACTCCAAAAACTCATACATGTGGTTTTCTGCAGATTTTCCTTAGAAATCCTTTTTCATTAGAAATACCCATCTTAGCATGCACAGTATCTCAGTGGTCTGAGCGGATAGTGTATTCAGGCTACCTACTAAATGTAGTCTCAAAAGTATTGTGCAACATTTAGTCGTTTAACCTAAAATGCTGTCCGTCAGCTATCAAGCAAGATCTACATTTTTATAAAACTTTGTAGGACAGGAGTTTAAGTGGTTTGCAGTTTTATCATAAAACACCTGAACATTACAATGGAAAAAAGGGACAGTTTGAGCAAATGGGTATACTGGCGATTTAGAAAAAGTACATCTTGCAAAAAAGATTTTATTTGGACAACACAAACACCAAGCATTGACGCTTCAAATAGTCACTGGTCCAGCAATGCCTTATTCATGGAGACTACAAGAAAATTGACAAATAACAGTTGATGAACAACAAGATTCAAAGAAATCACTGTAATCATGAACTTATGAAGTGCTAAAAAAAAAAAAAAAAAAAGTCTCACACCTTTCCATCAAAACAGGTTTCCACGCAGGACAACCCAGAGGGCATGCACACTTCAGTAGAGCACATAAAGTAAATCTGTTTGCAGGGAAAAAGACTGAAAATCATCTGTTGCTTACAAAGACATTGGAATCTGCTCCTGTGTGTTTATTACCTCCTCATTTAGATACTTATGGGTGGACAGGTCCATGAACTGAAAAGCTTTAATCTCAAATCGACGCTGGTGCCGATTCTGGGGGAGGTTTTTCACATAAAGAATGGATGTGTTTCCAGAATTCAGAGGATTAGGGCATCTGAAAATAAGGTACAAGTTTATTGTCTGAAATAATGGAAAAATCTCAGACAAATAAAAAGATTTTAAAAATGTACTTAAATTAGATTAATAGGGTATTAAATTGCACACTGATCTTTAAAAAAAGTCTTTAAACAAAGCCATGTGGATTTTAGGACAGTTACACCACCTTAAAATATCTGGCTTTAAAAATGCATTAGAATTTAGCTGGACAAAAAAAATGTTTATGCATTTTTATACACACGGATCCTTTATTATTGGTTCTTACCCTTCAAAAAGCAGAACCAGGGCACTCTTAGCCGAGCGTGGATAAGCCACACAGTAATGCACCAGCAGAGTGGCTTCAGGTTTGGGAGACTTTAGACGCAACTCCAGATATACAGGTTTCCCCAAGAGAACATTCAGGGGCTGATGATACAGTGGATAAAATTTGGTGAAAGTCTCATCTGCAGGAGAAGGATGGAGTCAGTTAAACAGCTCAATGATTAGTTAAAGGTCAATACCATAACATCTGCTGCTACAGAGTTGTTGCACGGAATGCTAGCATTTAATCAACCTAACCTAGCTTTTGAGCTTTAGGCCTACCCTCAGCAATTAAAAGTTGAACTCCAAACAGCCCCTCGGATTGTAGGTATGAAGGAAGATTTGGACTCATAACCATGTATCCTGCACTGGCAAGCAAAGGTTTGGCCAGCACAGGAACAGCAGAAACCTTTGGGTAGCGGCATTCAACTACCAGTCTGAAAAGCACAAAGTTTTGTTTAAAAACAGAGAGTGTGTTATTGTTCTTACTGCAAAATGATTAGGAATGTTTAACCACCAGGACCAGAAATATTAAAGGACCTACATAAAAACTAACAGCATTCATAGCCTATTTGACCTATTTTTGCACGTTTAGAAAAATTGATAAAAATATGACTTGTCCACAATAAGTCCAGTAATTATAGCAGTAATAGGTGCATTTGATTTCATGTTGACAAGCAATGTTTACATTCGGCAAACAGTAAATAGCTACACTGTTAAAAGGACTCAATTTACAACCTGATGGGATTGTCTCTGGAGATCATGCCATACTTCAGGTTATGGACTCTAATGATGGTCTGTACCTCAGCCAGGTAAATTTTTGTTTCACCTATGACCTGATAAAGAAGTATAGCATAGACCCTGAGAACAGTAATTGAGTTGAGTCATGCCCCTTATGACAATACTTACAAAAGAACGCGTTCCACACTCTGTGACAGAAAACTTGAAGACTGCAACATTTTTGTTGGAAATTACAGGTTTGCAGCCAGCCTTCCCAGCAACCATCAGGCTCATGGGGTTCACAGGGATGTTTGCGAAATCATTGTAAACAGCGAATACAAAATTCTTATCAGCGGTGCATTCTGGAAAGACAAGTTGCCAAATGAAAATGACCTTGGTGTTAAATCAAAATACCAAATTCCTACCTCTTCTTGGAAAGTTGTCTAGCATTTTGGTTGACTATAATAACCTAAAACAGCACTACTAAACAGGTTGTACATAAGTTCACTTATGTGCGCTGAAATGTACTCAAAACAATAATACGGACGTATTGGCAGTCATTGGGCCCGTTTCAGAAAGGTGGTTAAGTGAAAACTATACGAGTATGTTAACCCTGAATTATGGCAAACTTCGTTTCTGAAACCGAAAACTCAGAGATAACTCAAACCTGAGAACACAGGGTAAGTCAAGCCAGTTTCTGAAAGCGAGTTAACCAATACTCTGAGTCAGTTACCGTGGTAACTTACTGTGAACCTAACCTGGTCGGGAGCAGGTTCTCTTCATTAGACCCGGAGTTTCTTTCGGTCTCCTCCCCTTTTTTCCGCCAACCCTCCAATCACAGATGGACAACAAAGTACAAGAAGTTTAGAAGTTTCTTTACTTAGATGATGTCTATTCTGGTAGGAAGGCACACTGAAGATACACGAGTAGTTGACATATTTAACGTTCTGTTTAAATATTTAATTCATTCTTTCAGTACATTCATTCATTGCACATATTTGCGTCTTGCAGACTGTTTAAAAGTGAAAGTGTCATGTCCTTTCATAGAGAATCCTGTAGACGAGGAGGCTGCATTAATTTGCAGAGTGTTACATTTACGCCAATAGAGGATTTTGCATCACCGAGTGGATTTTTTTTTTTATTCGAGTGGTACAGTTTACAAGTCTACTAAACAGCTACTTTAGTGCCGTAGATGGTAAGGCGTGTATCGCAGACGTTCTTGACGCGGTTGACCAGAGTTTGAATCCTCCTTTAGCGGAGCTTTTTTTCCCCTCCCTTTTCAAATCATATCGGAAAGGCATTTATTTTCAATGAAAATTAAGGACATAACCGAAAGAAAGTATCGGGTGTGGTTAGGGTAGGTGTAGGGAGGGCTTATATTGTCCCAAAAAGGTGGCATCTATTTAATAGTTTGAATTTAAATTATAAAACAGTATACAACAATAACATTGCTTGATAACACAGATAATTGCCACTATTTGCAATTAGTATAAATTGCAGAAAATCAGGCATCTACCTAAAAAAAAAAAAAAGTATTATAAATATATATTTAAAGTAGTATAAATAGCAACTACCTTCGATTGCAGTGTAAAATACTGTTTGCAAACAGTAAAATACTGTTTGCAAACAGTATTTTACACTGCAAACAGTATTTTACACTGCAAACAGTATTTTACACTGCAAACAGTATTTTACACTGCAAACAGTATTTTACACTGCAAACAGTATTTTACACTGCAAACAGTATTTTACACTGCAAACAGTCGCTGCCTTTTTTCCCTGGGTGCTGTTGCCATGGTGAATCGTAATATCTGCGCTCTATTCATCATGGCTTTTTATAGTCGTGGTGCACGCGGTTAACTCAGAGTTTTCGGTTTCAGAAGAGCTGAAATTAGTTGGTTTAATCAACTCCAAGTAGGCTGACTCCAAGTTTCCCCAACTCAGAGTAAGTCAACTTAGAGTTGAAGTTTAAACTCAGAGTTGGTTGAACCACCTTTCTGAAACGGGCCCATTGGCATGTTTCCTTCCTGAAGAACAGCAACAATGCGAGTGCTTTTACAACACTCAAACTGATAATGTTTACTCGCTCCTCTAAATGCAAAGACATGATAAGCATATTATGGTCCTGCACAGGGGATACATAAATACAAAAATATTTATCACTTTACGCAGTGATTGCTGTGAGGATATGAAGAAACTTTTAACCAGCATTAAAAAAAAGCCAATCCTGCCTATCAATATACTGTTAGGACTGAGGGAGGTTTGAACCCAGATCCCATTGCTCCCTCAGTTCTAAGACAGGCAACCTATTCACACGATTTTTAAACCATTATGAGCTTATTAGATGTGTAATTGCACTTTGTTGACCTGCCATAAGGCACAAGTACATACCATCCATGGGATAGTAGCAGCCAGAGGTCATCATATCAAAGCAGCATGCTTTGGCCAGGCACTCATCTGAAGTCATTTCTGAGGTGCCACATGTCACTCTCTGTTCAGCAGAAACCATGCAGCCTTAACAGTATCACAATGACATACCATTAATAACTTTGAGCACCAGACATTTATAAATCAAGGAATCATTTGTGAAGAGCGTGGAATGCAGAGTAATAAATATTTCTGACAATGAACAACATAATCGTAAAAGCAATGTACAGCACTTACCACCTGGTTTGCTGTTTAGCAGCAGTATGTTCTGTTGCGGTGGTACTGGTTGGGGGGTAGAACTAGCAGGTGGTACTTTAGCACACTTTTGCATCTGCTCTGAATGCAAACCGAGTTGTTTTGGAGAAGCAACAGCACGCTCTTCTTTAACACAGGATAAAGTGGCGACATCTATCTTTCCAGCTTCATTAGGATAGAGCACCCTCAGAATATAACCACCATGCTAAAGAAATAAAGAATGCTGAAATTAAACCTCACACGAAACAGTTCCCAACCAATTTTATTTGAAAAATTAGGCATTTAGAAAAACAAATGTAGCACAGGAATTCATTGTCCATCAAAGTGGATTATGAAAAATGGTCTTTATACTAGAGGTGATTGGGGAGCAAGCTTTAAAATAAGAGGACTTGGCGTTGTCAGCCGAAAAGTAACTTCAGAAGCAGATTGGGTTATTACTGCACACTCACAAGGACAAACTTTTTTTTGAAATAGCACTTTCAGGACAGTACATAAAGTTTGTTGATTTAGTATTTGTATTAGGGCCAGAAATGTTCTTACAGCTTTAAAAATACCTCCAAGGTAACATGACAACCATTGTAGTCAACAAGTAGGATATTGTGGCCCAAGCCTTTTGTCAGAGAATATCCACAGGCCTCTGGTGCCTCAAGCACAGATTCAATTACTGAGAAACCTAAAAATATTGAAAAAA
>JAZGTK010016245.1:0-12821 GCA_036877625.1 Ambastaia sidthimunki
AACTGACCATCAATAATTCAGTCAGTCTCGCGTCCAGCGCATTGCACTGCAGCTATGGCAACACGCTTATTATTTCAAGCCCTTAGAAAATCTACATCCTGCTTCTGTTATTGCAGCCCGTGGATCATAAACACTGTGGCGCTGTGTATTGTCTTGTAGTTCTGGCCTGTGCTTTGGGTCTCTGAAAAGTTCTTTCAACATTATCAAGAACATTCTTGGAGTATCTTAGTAGAATGTTTTTCTTGCATTATATAACAGAGATATCCAAAACGTTATTCTTCAGTAGTTCGTGGAACAATTTAAAAACGTTACAGAATTAGAAAATACAAAGTCTAAAAAAACCTGAATGTTTTGAATATTCCTAAAACATTGGTAATGGAAACGTTACGGACACGTTCTTACAACCTAAAACTGTTGTGTGACGGTGTGATGTTAAGGATGTGGCCTGTCAGGTTAGACCACATTATCTTCATTCTGTGCAGTTAGCACAGTTAGCAAAGCAAGCAGAAGTTCAGACAATGTTGTGTCGTTTGAATGTCGTTTGAATGTTCACTTTCAATGCTTTCTCAAGAGCGATTATTTTTCTCTCTCCATGGTGGTCTTTTTTCACTGTGGTTATTTTTTCTGTTTTAAAATACTTTCTCCTATCCCAGTGTAATCTTTTTTTATAGTTTGTAGTTTAAATTTTATAATTTTAAGTAATTTGGGGTTTAATTCCCTTGTAATGTTCCAACACCGTGGCCTATCCAACCAGTTTGACACAACCACATTGGCTTAACCAATAAGGAGAGCTTGGGGTGGAGTTATCTGTTTTTTCTGACCAATGGCAGCGTAATATTTCTTTTGCTGTAGACCTCTCAAATCTTTAGGTTGCTGTTTTGCATCACTTTCAGTGTGTGTTAAGTTACTGTAAGTACAGCATTTAAACTAACAATATCTCTCACTTCTGTTTGGCGTTGACGTCTGTATTAACATCTTATTTTAATCTGTACCAGTGATTAGGGTCAAAAATCACATCATTGATAATCATTGTTGATACATGCAGAACTCAAAGTAATCGAACACTAGTTAAACACAGTATCACAGGTGTTTTCCCACATTCAAATGATTTGACATTACCTGTGACCTTTGGTAATGTCTGGGTTGTGGCTAGTGTAGAGTTTGTGTGGTGTTGTGATTGTGTTAACAGCCCCACACATCCTGCAGCTATTCTTAGAGTGAAGAGGCAGTAAAAGTTTCCATTTATGCCCCCTGTAAATGTAAAGTAGATGCAGGAAGTGACGTCCAAGTCACAGAATCTGTTCTGCCACTGTAAAGATGCTTCCCTTCCCCCTACTGGACGCTTGGTGTCATAGCACCTTGCCATTGAAATTGGTTGTTATTTAGCAAAAATAGAAACACTACTTAGCATATGACAGTGATAATATTTAATTGTAATTAACAATATGTATATTTATTAGAACATTTAAAAACGTGAAGATCAGACTCAAACCCAACCCATATTTTAAAGATATTTTTAATAAATTTGTTTTTATTAATTTTGATCACTTTATTTCATGCATTTAATTATTTTCACGCAAGTAACACAATGTGATTGAAAGAAATAATACATTTCCAGGTTATTGTTCTTTATCACAGATAAGAATAAAAGGGGACATGTTAACCTGTAGGGTATGAAAAAATACATAATGGCATGGTACAAATCTATACATGTATGCAAAATATGACTCTTTATATTTATGTTTAAATGCTTGAGTTCTGTTTAAATAACAAGTCTTGTGGCTTTTTAAATATCATCTTTTCTCTTTTTCTTTAGTGAATGAGATCATAAGAAAAGACCTGACAGGAGTTCATGGCAGGGGTCAGACATAGGAAAACCCACGTTAGAAGTGTTTGCTCTGCCCCTGTGTGTACTTACTGCCCTCACCCTCTATCTGAACACCAGACAGCATAATGGCCCTGGATTCCTGAAGAAAACTGGATCATGCACCACATCACACCAGACATTCGTCTCAGTCAGTACACAAACACTGTATTGCTGTGTAAATTGTATTGAATTTCCTGCCTATTATTTGAATTTCCAAACTCATCCAATCTTGATGTCATAAGTCCAAGTTGTCAAAGGCTTGTGCTCTTGAGCCGTCAGACTGTTTGAATTGGACACGTGATGTCAAATTTTTCCTTCTAGTGGGTTTTTATTCCATAGCTTTTTGATTCACATGAAGGAACTCACTTAAATCACTGTATTCAGAGCAGAAACCTCATCTTCTGAGAGGCTAAATTTAAACCATTTAAACCGTCTGTCATATTCCCCAAAATGCACATACTTCTGAAAGGAAGGTGGATAATTATATCATTGTACCACTGGTAACATTTGATGTCTTGTAAAGAATAGGTTAACCTGGTGTTTTGGTAGTTGATTAGGGAAATGGCCCTAGCAATGGTCAAATTTTCCTTATAA
Organism: Ambastaia sidthimunki; assembly: GCA_036877625.1. Classification (NCBI taxonomy): domain Eukaryota; kingdom Metazoa; phylum Chordata; class Actinopteri; order Cypriniformes; family Botiidae; genus Ambastaia; species Ambastaia sidthimunki. The sequence continues at coordinate 2,462 of JAZGTK010016245.1, forward strand.
AGCTAAAGCCTCATTTTTTATATTTAAAATGGCCAAATGCACTGTTATTGAAGGGGATTAAAAAAAGACTATGTATGCATTTTTAATATTTTTTATAAACACAAAGTGAGAGTTATTTCATGTAGTGGTTAAGCAAATATAGAAAAGAAATACCAAATAATTTTTATTGTTGTAAATAAAAAAGAACGACCAGCCATGTTATGTGCCTTTACCTACAGTAATACTGTAATACTACCTGAAGACAGAGAGGATACCAAAAATCAAAGGATATGTAGTTCAGAACCCCATAATCCTTTGCAGTACAGTTAGGTTCTGGGGCAAAAAGGACTTTTTGCCAAACTGTATGGTCAACATTTTTGGATTCCATCTTGTTCAGTATGAGCAGAAATACACAACAAATGTTTTTTTTTTGTCTATGTATTGCAGTTTTGTTTCATCTCATGACAGCTTTGTATTTATGATTATTAGATTTTTTTATGATGTGTGTGTGTAAATGTACATTTACAATGTGGAACATTTAAAATGTGGAAATCTGTTTCTGTTTATAAGTTGATACCCCCATGTTTTCTCTGTTTGATGTTTGTTTTCTCAGACTAAATCCAAATTGACAACAATTGGGTTAATAGAAGTAACAAACTAATTTGATAAGAAAAATTAGCTTGTATAGATGGTGGTTTTTCAACAGCCAGTTTTTGAAAAATGTTTAAAAGGATTTTTGCCCATTTAAAAATGCATTTTTCATTTTCAAGTAATTAGAACATATTTTTATACATCTTTCCAATGTTGGCTGAATAATAAAAGGTGACATAAATTAATAATGCATTTGTAAGTATTATCAAAAATGTCTCTATTCTTTTAGAATAAATTGTAATAAGTGGGCTTATGTAATAAATGGCCATAGAGCCATTCGTTCAGTGTACAGTGGGCGTAACCATAACAACTATATTCCGAATGTAAACCTTTCATCTTTATTGTAAATAGATTGCCTTAAAAGTGTATAGAATGTGTCTATAATGTTTATTTTTTAGTATCGGATAGCCTTAATAGGGAGAGAATATTTATATAAACTGAATCAGTTGTTCTCTTGCCATTTTATAATCAATTCTCTGGGAACATACAGGATCTGCCAAAGCTATTTCTGCTTGTAGACAAATTGCATTTAAGTGTTTTTTTATATTGATCTAAAATTCTGTCAATACCAAAAGAGAGACCAATTTTATTTTTATTTCTTTAGCTTATAATTATATTCTTTTTTTTTGCTTAACCATGTCTAATCTAATTTGTTAAGACTTCATGTTGTTTGTCAAATAAAGTGATAAAGAAAGCTGATGACAAAACTGAGCAATAAAACTGAACGCTTTATAAAGATTGTATTCATTTTCTGTTGGCTACCCACCATCTGACATCACAGCTTTGTGGTTGATTTTGTTTGTGGTTCCCAAACTAAGGAACCCACACATACACACTTTTTGTATTTAAAACAACAGAATAACATCCAAAATTAGTTCCTGTAAGTCTTACAGGCACAAACTCAACTTTCGAGTGTGTGAGTTGCTTCCCTCACATTAGTGTCAATCCCACAATTCACCTCAAGGGCATCACATTCAGCGTAGCTTCCCAGTAAGGAAAATACTCATATACGTTGTCAAAGCGCTCCAGTGGAAATATAAAGTTATGAACGTTTTTATAAATTCTTTGAAAATAGATTGCATGAAGATATTGAGCCTTGGCAAATCTCAGGATGTGTCTAAAATAGTATGATTTAAGGGAACAGGCATTTTTAGTGCACAGGGGACACAAAGCACTCATTCAATCCCATAATGCATTGCCATAAAACACAAAAAACAATTTTCCAAGAAAAGAACAGGAATTTTTTTTCGCCTTTTCAATGATTCAGAGATTTGCAGATGTTCAAGACTCAAATTAGCATGTTTGGAGTGTCATTATATCATGATGTTGATTGGGATGTTAAATCTCTACAGGAGCACCTGGTCTCTTTATATCTTCAATCCAAAATGAATTAAAGTAGTAATCATCTAGTACAAAGAATCTTCAGAACATCTCAAACAGGCCTTGTTCAAAACCCGGATCATTCAAGATGAGCAAAAATGAGCAGAACTTTGAGCCTTTTGATGACATCGGCCCCTGAAGCTCTTTGTAACTCTTTGCCCTCAGACAAATAAGCAGTTTGTAGCCTTTTCTTGGTTGCTAGGCAACGGCTTGTTTGGGCCTAACTTTTGGTGAATGGCTTCAATGAACCCTGTGTTCAGGAAGTCTCTTGCTATGACATCACCAGCTTTGAGCAAAATAAATAAATAAAACTCGCACATGGGTTGTGACAGAACGCAGGCACTTTCCCCCAATTTCTTGCTATTGCAGATATGCTATGAGTCATATGCCCTTTATCTTGGATTAGATAATCAAATCAGATGTCATACACAAAGACCATTAAGGGCCAAAGAACAAATAACGAAATGTTTTCACTACATTGGAATTTCATTCAACATTGTGCTGGTGCAGAATGACCGAGCGATTCTTTCATACCAGTTTTTCCTTGTCTTATTTCTGTAAGATTGTATAAAGCTGGAAAGTTGCCCAGCGAATGATGTAACCGGACACGGCGTTTGATGTTACAGCCCGTCTTGTAGTTTATAGTAATGACATCATAGAACAATAACACACGAAGAAGGTCAATTTTAATAAGTTCCTTATACTGAAACATTGACGGACATTAATGGCTAATTATTATGACCTCAGACTGCGCTTTCAGTCGAAATGTTACATGAAGATTGCGTGTGATTGATCTGGTCGCATATTTCGTTGTAATCTTGCCTTCAAGCAAGTTTTAATGCGCTCCAGCGCAAAGCAACTTTTGAGCAACTAATGTTGCATCCTGTAGCGCAGCAACCAGCTTTCGTGGCGGCGATGGCTGCGAACCTGCGACCCGTGTAAAGAAGGCTCTGTTCAGCTAGAAAAAACACGTCACGCCCCTGACGAACAGTAAATAGTTGTAGGATTGAATGCTGCGTTTGTACAGTAGCTGGGAATACTGCATCATACAGCGGGAGACGTTAGTCACCCTCCAGGGTTCAAGTGCATCACTTATTACCTCATCAACAAGCTAAACGCATTTATTAACACGATTAAGTCAAGGAAGATTTGTCAATGGCATTTTACTGTTACTAAGAACCAAAACAACATGGCTTGAACCTCAGTTTGCTCTGTCACAAATATAAAAGCAATAATATAGTTTTAGATGATGTAAGGTTTAGGTTTCTTTTAGGTTTGTTATTCATCTTTTACTTTCTTACAGTTTTTGTTTTACCCTAAAATAGTTTTGCAGTGGGACAAACACATTCTTAAAAGCATAAAGAGTTTCTTATGGTGATCTCCGGGTTGCATGAGGTCATAGAAACAGCATGTATAACGTTGATACAAAAGAAAATTGTTTTAAAATAGTATTATGGTCTGTAGCCATTTAACAAACTGTCATGAATTGTGAGTCCTAAACATAATATTCAATAGAGTATATTCAAGAATTAAAGTGTAATAAGGTTTGAAAACAGAAATCCTTTAAACATTAGTCTGCCTGGAGCTGGTAGTCAGAAATGATGAATGTGTTTATTTTGTGCTTTCGCCCCCTGGTGGCACAAAAAGTTCATAATCTTGATCGAGTCTTTAGATTGATTTTACCTGATATAAGCCTGCAGTTATGTTAGTTAACTTGTTTTCTGCTTCAGTATAATATAATCATTATGTCTGTGTTAACTGAATCACCAAATCCTTCTTAGATGCACCTTTCACTGTAGTTTAGTTCACCCAGCGGAACTAAACTGGCTGTTTCTTCAAAGCATCGTAAGACCAAGTTATCTGGTAACACCAGTCGGTACCAGTTACCAGCTGTACCAGTTTTATTACTATACCTGGTATGCACCACCACTAAGTTATGTTGCGCATTGAAATAATGTCTATTAAAACCGAACCGGTGATCTGCTTTCTCCTGGTTAACTAACTTACACCATCATTAAACCCCGACAAGAACCGCCCACTGAGACTAGTAAAACTAACCCACATGTAACCCGGCCAACCATTTAAGTTATACGGGCTATATGAACCAGCCAATGACATTAGACCTTTTGCATGCTTGTGGTTTGTTTGCGTGTAGTTGAATAGATCAATTCATATTAAAATTAAAATCGACGTTTTAAAGTTTCTTAAGAAAAATGAATTAAATCGCCTCCAGCCATCACACGCATAAGGATGCAACTGTTTCAGGTATCTGTATAATTATAATGTATCATTTATTGGTTGTTTTGTACATTAATGAGTGTTTTGTGTATTGTAATGTATTTAAACAGAGAGATGGGGTCCTGTGACTGATTCATCTTTGAGTTTGTCACTGCAATGCTTGTGTTTGATTTTTAACAGCATGTATAGTAAACGGTAGGTAGGTTTCTAATTTAACAAGCAATAACAGACTGATATCATGGTTTCTTTATTGTAGATAAAACCTGTTTAAACCTGTTCAGTAGGTTTGATTACGTTATAATAGCAGAAACCTGCATTAAGAATAATTGTAGTTGAATACATATATAAAAATACATATATAAACATATATTAATAAGCACAATTGAAAGATTTCTCTTTCAAAACTAATGCCACTTAGCCAATGTATGTATCTTTTAATATTATATTTAAAGTGTGTTCTGTGTATACTGAGACAAACATGGTTATTCATTGACCCAAAACTGTCAGTGTTTGTATGTGTATGTGTGTTTAACTGTTTTTTAAAATGTATTTTCCCTAGATTTGCAGATCTGGCAAATCTGTTTGATCTATTTTTATAGGCAGTTTTTTGATGTTTCCTTTTTGGAACCATGAATAATGTGCTTAATAATTGTCTGTTTTTATAAATTAGACCCAGAGTATTTATTGTTTTGAGTGGCAACACAATAATGTCGTCAGTAAATGTATTTCCAGCAGGTTTTTTCTGCAACAAGTGTTTGATAAGTGCATGTTCTTCTCACAGCCTGTAGAGGGATGTCCTGTCATACAGAACACAAACAATGACATTTCTGTCTTTGCTATGAAGTCTCCGGAATTGTATTGCATCAAAATTCCTTTTGCTACAACCTTAGAATTCACAGTCTGTGATCTTCGGGCTTCTGTAGAACCGGGCCCCCAAAAACTCCTCAAGTCAGGCTGTTTGAATGAAAGAGCGGCTTAAGTGAAAAATGAACATTCCATTTGCAGGAGTTTTCTGCGATCTCTCTGCCCTCTGTGGGTCATTATTTTCACCATTAAGCGTTCATCCGTTGCCTGTGAGGCCGTGGCTTCCATCAGCTTTGATGTAGTTCTGTTGCCGTGCTCATTATTGACAAACTGAACTCCCATCGCACAGACGCCCTCGGCCCACGCGCATGTTCACTTTAGTTTTCCAGCCTGTTTACTTTACATAATGTTTTTCTGTACAGGCCATGCATGTAAATATCATGAGCTGCAGTGTGACTTGCATTAGAAGTGATAGATTATCTCATTTATATAAACAAGCGTTTACATAAGCAACAAACAGGTCACTTTGTTTAAAGGGATTCATTTACATTTAGGCATTTAGCAGATGTTTTTATGCAAAGCTACTTATAAGGTGAGGAAAACAAGCGATAAATGGCACTGGCACACCGGGGATAGTTCACCCAAATATGAACATTAGCAAACCTAGCTAAACTTAGCTGCATTCTTACAGATTAAGCTGGTTGATTATTGTTTTCTTGCTGGTTTAGCTAGTTAAGAAGCTTGCCCATAGGCCCAAATGAGATCTCTTAGTGGAGTCTTCAAGAGAATGAATGGGGAGCAAATGAAAACTTTTGCTCAGAATTTCTCATGAGAAAAAAACACCCCTTTAATCTACACGTGTGTGTCTGCAGTCACGTCTTTCTATTTTAGTCTTTCAAAACACAAGCAACATCAGTGTAATGTTGGACAAATTGCATTCTTGGTTTCTTTTTGTATAATTTGTACTTTTATAGTTAGTGTATGAAAATGAACGTATATGAAAATGAACTGGACAGTGTTTTCATGTTTTCTGTAAATAGTTCAATATGAGCATTTAAGTGACTCCACCGCAGTGACATTTTGAGTAAAGCCACAGTGTACAGACTCACTGCGCTATAAACTCAGCGTAAACATTTGGAGAGAAAGACTGGATAATCTCAACACACTTATACATTCTGCTGTGCCAGTGCCATCTGTCCTGCACCAACCCTCACACTCAGCCCATCTGATTGGCCTGCAGTGATTAACACACAGTGCCAGTAAACCAATCAGACTTCAGCTTTGATTTACATTTAGGCATTTAGCAGATGCTTTCATCCAGAGGCAATAGCATCGGTCGTACGCAGTTACAATTTTACCCAGAGTACAAACTTTCAGTGCTTGATAGATGCGATACCTGTTGGGAGAGAGGAGTAAAAGGTTAGTAGTTTTTTTATTTATATTATTAATTTATATTTAAATGTATATTTTAGTTTTTTAAATTATATAAAAACAAATGTGAAAGTGATATGTTTTTGTCAGTTATGGTTACCCATACCCGAAATATGACCTCTGCATTTAACCCATCCTTGGTGAGGAGTGAACACACACACACACACACACACCCGGAGCAGTGGGCAGCTATCACTGCAGTGCCCGGGGAGCAATCGGGGGTTTGGTGCCTTGCTCAAGGGCACTTCAGTTGCTACCTGCCGGGACTGGAATCGAACCAACAACCTACTGATTACAAGCCTGACTCCTTAACCTGTAGAACACAACTGCCCCAAATGTGTTCTAAATGCTACAGGTGGGCTATTGCGCCTAGATTTAGCAGAGCTGTAATGATTACTTGACATCTTCGCTAAGCTGGAGTAGATTTACTCATATATACTGTCAGCTTCAGACAGCCACACCAGAGAACAACTCGTTTATAGTTGAAGGTGTTTTTCTTGCCCTCACAGGCGTGGCTGCCCACCTTCGCTTCCTGGTATTCTGGATCAATGCGTATTCTTCCCTGATTCGTCAAGCCCCTGTCACATGACCATTACGCTACCGGAGGACGACAATGACCAGCCTTAACGACCATGTAAACAATAACATGGAGACGGAACTGCAGGCCTCGCTGACTGTGTTGTTTTTTTTAGCAGCCGTCGTGCAGTAAAACTCGCATTTTATAATATTGCAGCTGGCTACATGCGCAAGAGGCAAGTGTAAAAATAGTAACCAACTTCCTGTTTACACTGTACGCACATACCGACTGTGCTCGAACGGTCATGTGACGCGTTTTGTCGATTGCGTAGTGTGGGCTGAGGGCTTTTCTGAAATGCAGTAGAAATGCCAGTGTAGACTTTAAACGCTGTGTTTTAAATGCATTTGTGTGAACATAGCAAGAAAAACAAATCCAATGTATTTTGCTTACAGATTTTTTTGTACTTATGTTTTATCTTTAGCTTTTTATTGTTTCGTTTTTTTAGTTATAGGTTTTGTTGGCAAACTCTTGATTCCAGTAATACTGTCTTTCTAGCCTTGAGAAGATCATGTTCATTTGTTTTGGAGGTATCAGAACATTCTTTAGAGATTCGACACTCACATCAACAAGTCATGCAGCTGCAGGGTGACAGAACTGCCAAGTCCAAATCACATGTTTTGTGACTCTTCAGATTGTCATCATTTGTCGGGTCTGTTGACACACGCGCACACACTCTGATTAAAGTGAAGTGAGTGGGAAGCTTAATTATATAGGCCTTTTTTTTAACAGGGCCTTTAAATGTGTATAATTAGTGGCATCCCAAATCAATTGGAACAATCAGCTGCCCTTCCAGCAGCAGACCCTTGTTAAACTCTTAATAAGAAAAGAGACGCATTAATAAGACATTTTGCTTCAAGTTCCTAAATAGTTAAATTTATATTCCATTAGTACAGAGTAAAATTCAAAGGGAATGAATTGAATTCTCTTTATTGCATGATTTTTAATAGCATGACTTGTATGGCAGGTTTCTCCTTTTGGGCTGCTTGTGACGACTGCGTTCACGGCATGTCCATCAGAACCTGGAAATTGTTCCTCTGGGACGGTGACCTTTTCTAACATCTTTGTGAATCATTCTGCCAGGCCTGGCTCTTAGGAGCCTTATTGTTTGTGATCCAGATTTTATTAGAACAAGGAGAGCATCCATCTGCTGAAGTTAGCCGAGCTGTCAAGAGCTGTAGGCTCTTCAAGACTTCTGCAAAAAGTCACCAAAGTGTTCTCTGTTCTAAAACTTAGTAAGGTGTCTACATAGGCAGCTTGCCTACCGAGAATAAGTAACAACTTTGAAATGTGGAACCTAGCCAGATAGCATGAAGAGCAGCGGAAGACACAATCTCTGCTTGACTTCAGTACAGTTGAGGCTAATATGTTTCTGAAGTACATATTACTCTAATTAGTATCTCATTGAAACTGAAGTATTTTTATAATCAATATACTTCTCATCTTGTTCTGTCTATGTATCTATGTTGCTGCAATCTGTAACTTTTGTCTCTCTATCGCCATCTCTGTTTGAACTGTAAAACTGCAGATTATCCTACGTGATTTTTCAAATAAAGCTGAACTGATGTTTCCTGGAAACTCCGACCCAACAGTTAAAATTATAAATCATTATTATGGTAAGGTGACCAACACTGATGTATTATGAAATTTCTCAATAACTTACTTTTAACCAGTTAGTTATGGATTACAGCCTTAAAATGTCAACTAGGTCAAGGGGTCACAGTTTGACTGGTTAGCATTGGTCAGATCCTCAAATTTTAATTTGTGTCCAGTTAAGTGTCTCATCTGAATAAGTTCTACTGGTGATGCAGAAAGACTACAAATGAGAGAGAGAGAGAGAGAGAGAGAGACATTGTGAAATCATGGTTTAAATAACCTTGGGCAGCAAAAATAGTTGACAAAGATCAACTTTTAATTACAAGCTCCAAGCCATTTCCTCTCGTTTGAAGCCTTTTTCTTCTCTGTAGACCTGTCCATCACCACCAACAAACTGACCAAAGTAGCTCATTAATTCTAAAGCAGGAATGACATGAATTCTCTTTGTGTCTCGAGGTCTGGGTTGTGCGTGCTGTGATGGTGACAGGTCACACTGGGCCTGTGTGTGCACCGTGGTGATAATGCTGTATAGATTTGACAACCATATGATAACCGCAACAATACTGTCACGTATTTCCAGAAACCAAAGTCATTGGCATTTAGCTGATGATAGTGGAGAGTCTTGGATGACACCCTGGATTTCTGGAGGGTGTTTCTGCAGACATCTGTCTTTCTGTCTGTCTGATTTTGGCTTAGGGACATCATTGTGTAAACATTTTATTACTTTTAAAACAGTGTATTAACTATGTCTAAACATTCAGACCAGAGACTGTACAAGACAGCCAAATTACAGCACAAACTAAACAGCCAGCATATACAGTTGAGACAAGAGCACAATAATAAAAGACATATTTATTACATTTCCTGCCACTAACGTGATTATTACCGTATGGCTTCTGAACTTGTACCATTGTATGTCCTGTTTCAGTGTATAGAAATTTTTATTCCAATATTAAATTAAAAATGTAACAATGAAAGTCTACTATAGCCAAGTAGTATCACATTGATTGACAAAGAAAAACTCTCAAAACCTTCCAACAAAAAGCTGTATTTCTGCACATGGTCCACTTGTGTCCAGGACTCTGTGTGTGTTGTGAGTTGTTGACAGCAAAGCATATCTTGTCATTCTGTATGTCGCTACACTGTACTGTAATCACGCAGAATACATATAATCACATATGAGGAATGAGAACATGCAGACGGAATCTTTATCACATGCCACATGGGTTCCACCATCGCTGTCACATAGCAACGAATCTGTATCCATAGAAACAGGTTTAAACTTAAAACAAAATGTATTTTTATCCCCTTTTTCCCATTAAAGCCAAACAAGAAACCTCTAATTAGAAACTGTAGAAATGGTAAGACTTCGTCTCTTTGAATTTTTTACACCTTAAATTGTCTTGTGTTCTTCACTGAACATATATACGTATATTAAAAATAGTATAGAAAAGCTTATTTAACCTGCACATTTCCATATACCTCTAAATTATATATAGATGCATGAAAAAAATTACATAATATTTTATATTGTATCATATTTCACATAATGCAATATTTCACACAATGCATCACATAGTATCTAACCAGCCCTTAGAAACTAATGACATCATCTAATATTTCATTCATGCTGTTCAACAAGTTACTCGGCTGTTTGTCTGTGCTCTGCTGCAATAAACTGCTTTAGTATTTTACTGTTTAGTTTAT
>JAZGTK010016246.1:0-12821 GCA_036877625.1 Ambastaia sidthimunki
GATAGATAGATAATATTGTTGTTAGATGATAAATGCATCAAGTCTTTAAATCACAACTGGTTTAAAACCACAAAAATCTTACGAATTTCATCATGAAGTTTCTCGGCCAGGCCGGGGACCTTATAGAGCAGAGCCAGACTCTGATTCATCCTCTCCTCGATCACATGCAGGTGTGTGTACACCTACAAACACACACATTTTATTGATTTCTATTCTTATTATAGCACTTATATTGCCGTGGCCTTTGGTGGCTGGGTAGCTCCGCCCACACTGAAATCGTATTGCTCTGAACTACTCGCATCGTGCCAGATCGTTTATTTGCAGTTTCCAAATGTGAATAAATTGAAATTTGAATAAATAGAGTTTAAAGGTACAGAAAACAAATGTGTAAATGTGTCAAACCTGGAATTTCATCTGCTCTGCTTTCTGGGGGTCGGCGGACTCGATGTGCTGGTAATGACGCAGAGTGTGTCTCCTGTCTTTCTGCTCTGCGGCCATGTAACGTTTCAGAGCCTGAAGCACACGATCCGGCTGAGAGTGTGAATGAAACAGAATTAGAAGCGGAACATAAACACTGTCAACACGTCCACACTGACATCAGCTATGAGGGGATTAGCTTCATTTGCATCGCAAGTATGTAACAAAGACGACTTTTAAAAGCCTGTTTGTCATAATCCACTTACACAAAAATAAACACAGGCTTTAACCGGCATTATTATCACAGCGTGATGTTTTTATTTGTGCTAATATTCTGATAAAACAGACCTTGATTTTATCTGCTAATCTTCCTGTGACTACATTGTTCTGTATTACACCTGCGTGTGATTTTTCCCTGTGAAAAATCCTTTTTTCCTCTATTAAATGTACTATTGCAAATATTAGACAGCTCATATTGTGTGAGCAGTTGTCAGACCTGTGGAGGGTCACTCTGCACGGCACTGAGATAACTCTCCAGCGCCAGTCTGCGGTTGTTGTTAAGAGTGGCCACCACACGAGCCAGATGCGTCTCCACCAGCCTCTGCCTCTCACCGGCTACCTGCTCCTCCAGAGTCTGTAAAACAGACTGAAAATGCTGAGAGAGAGAGAGAGAGAGAGAGAGAGAGAGAGAGAGAGAGAGAGAGAGAGAGAAAGGAAGCGTTTTGAGAATCGATAAACGCTAAAATTAACATGACACTTACCATTGAAAGCACTTTGATGCATATTTCTATTTCAAATCTATTATTTTTCACTATTCTTACTGTAAACTTTGTCATATTAACCTTAACCGACATAACATGAGTTAGTTAACCAGAACAACTGAGTTAGAAACTGGCAAGTTTGAAAAGCTGCTTCACCCACAGCAGTACCTCACAGCAATGTCTAAACAGCTCCTATTGGTTAATATTTACTGCCCTAGATGACATCAGACCAAAAAGAATGTTGTTTTAGAGGCGGAGCCAGTAACTACAATTTAAATATTGTGATTGGTTACCTCATTCAGCGCCTGGCGGTCTGATTTGGGCAAGTTCTTTGATTGGTTGTCGGCCTCCGCCCACTCCTTCATGATCTGTACAATATACACACACAAAAATTCATGACTTCTTACATCAGGGTCACAAATGTTTACATAATCATATGCATATTCTGAAAATGTCCGTCATGTGTTAAGTCCCGCCCCCTCACCTCATTGATGCGTTTCATTCGCCGTTCTTCCAGGTCCATCTTAGCACGCAGGAAGTTGGCATGTTCGCTGTCGTCACCCGGCATCTCAAAATATACGTCAACACCGTCAGTAGGACGAGGGGTGGGCACTGCTCACACAAGAGAGAGAGTTAAATAAACACAGTTTAACCAATAATTCAATCAATTCATCTATCAGACAGGGACAATATACAGATCACTACAGTGAGGTGAGGCTAAAGCATCAAAACAGAGTGTCAGTAAACCTATACTTCTATTATAAATGTATTTTTAGTATTACTGCATTTTAAAGAGAAGAGAGAGAGCGAGACAGCAAGACAGAAAGAGAGAGAGAGAGAGAGAGAGATTTATGACTACAGATTAATTTCACTGGAGTAATATGCACCAATGAGCCGTGCTTAATAAGACCAGGAATGTTTATTAGGAAAGTAAACAGAGTCGATTATGATTTTATGAAGAAGGTTAATAGATGACAGTACGTCAGACATGGTGTGTGACTCACTGTTGTCCACTCGTGTTTGTGGTTGGATGGAGGTCTTGGCAGTCTGAAGGTTCTTATCGTAGTAGAAGTTGTCCATGTAGTCCTGACCCTGGAAATGAGAGTCGATGGGATACTCGTACTCCTCCTGCTCCTTAACTGTGGTGGCAACTTCCTCCTCTTCCGGTTCCTCTACCTCAGCTGCTTCTTCATCATTTCCTTCTTCCTCTTCCTCTTCTGCCTCTTCCTCCACTATTTCCTCCTCTTCTTCCTCCATGTCATCTTCTTCGATGTCGGTCTCAGGGGACGGACTTGCTGTCGGTGGCGTCGTTTTCACACTGATTGAAAAAGTTCAATTGAAACGTTCTTTAACTCGTGTATCGACTGCTGGTCAAGATACACTTTGAACCTGAATTTGACATCAAATCTTTCTAAAGAATATGAGCATGATAAACTACAAAGGTTTCTGTGGGTCCAGATCGGTAAATACAGATTTGATGCTGGTTTAGCAAGCTAGTCAGCATAATCGAAATGCAATTCTTAGTTTGTGGCTGTCAACAGTAATATTTTTCCTGTGAAGCTAGTTGACCAAATATGCTAGCTAGCTGCTTGGCTAGTTAAGAAACACCAGCATTCCAGTTTTAAGTAAAAAAGAAAGAACACTTAACCATGTCAACCAAAATAAAGAACTACTACATTACAAGGGGTAATATTTGTCCACAAATGTTTATTGTCCACAATATTGTCCACAGACGTTTATACCTGGTGACAACTTTTTCTCCAGCCATGGATACCAAAGGTGTAGTTTCTCCTTGTACAGTGTCCGTGCTCTCTGTCTCACCACGTCCACTTGCTCCTGTCCTGCCTGGACAACAGACGTACTCCACTCCACGGAAACGGTCGCCGCATGGCAACAGCATTCCGTAACTATGCAACTCTAGACTGTCGGCTGTGCAGGCCTAGTAAAGAAGTGAGAGAGTGAGTGAGAGACAGTAGGTCAGAGTTTACTGCAATGCGAGTTTATGATCCATTTTTCTCTTTCTGTAACTGAATGTAGGTGCAGGTGAGAAGCGACCTACAAACTTCAGATGAGAAACTGTCACGTTTGTAAAGACAGATGCAGTATGATATATGAGAGTAAGAGGTTCGGGCTGATGAGATTTACAGTAACTCTAATAGAGAAAGTAGAATTCCAGTTCTAATTTCTTCCAGACGTTATTTTTGCCCTCATTCATTCGTAAACTTCACCTGTTTGGCGATGTTGTGCCAGTACACGTAACTCTCACACGAGTCCATCTGCTCCTGATGCAAAAACCGGCACCGATCCGGAACCAGCAGAGCCTCACTTACATATTCACCAACTGAGAGAGAGAAAGAGAGAGAGAGAGAGAGAGACAGAGAGAGAGAGAGAGAGAGAGAGAGAGAGAGAGAGAGAAGATGAGAGGCTCATTTAGAAACTAAAATTAAAAACGCTTCTAATCAAAATAACAAACTGAATATTCAATAAATTTCACAGGAAGATGAGGAAGATGATGGTGGAGCGGAGATGAATCCACAAACAGTGATGTTAGCGTTTTTTAAAAATGCCTCACTTGGGCTGACGTGGTAAATTCAGATCGAGGGAACTTTGCAGTACGTGAGCAAAAATCAAGGACAGAAGCCCTTCAGAGCCAAAACGCTGATGAGCAATTCATATTCATCTCCATTTACCTGAGCCAACAGATTCACACTTTATATGATGCAGCACATTTGTGAAGTGTTGCAGATTATAGTTGTAGATTATAGTTGTAGATTATAGTTGTAGATTATAGTATAAAACCACATTTGTACATCGTAATAATGAAAATTATTCATCTAAAATTCCCTCTCATGAGAATGGCTACCAATAAAACTATCCACCTCTTGCTGTTTCAAACCTGCGTGACTTTCTTTCTCCTTTGGAATACAGGGACATTTTTACAAACAATTGCATCACGAACAACAAAATTCCCCGGTCTTTAATTATAAATCGTTCAGGACGTGAGGTTTGTGACTCACCCAGGCAGCGGTAGGGCACAACAATGAAGGAGCGGGTCTGACAGTGACCCCAGCCTTTCTTACACCAGCCTGGGATGGTCGCTGGAGATAAAGCCTCTTCCACATGGGAGATCTGGAACTCTGGATACATCTGATACACAGAGAACATACAGACGGCCAGACGCAAACACACACGAGGAGAGAGCCAGGGACACGGTCAGGATCACAACGAGTGGAAGAAGGTAAACAGAAAAAATAATAATAAATACTGCATGCAAAACATGCAAAACAGAAAAATACAGGCATTGTGGACAAGGACGTCTACACTACATAACAAAATAGTTTTTCTTTCATAATAATAGCTGCCTAAAGCACTTCGGTTGTGGTTGGACACAAAGATTGATGGCTAAGGACTAAGAAAGCTTCAATATACTTTGTGTTACATTAATATCTGATCTTGTTTCTGAAAATGTAATTTAATATGGCAGTCTGTTAATATGACGCATAAAGATGGACCACAAGCATCTACAATACTTTTAAATAAATAAGTGTTAATGTCTCCTATCACCAGTAGAGGGCGTCGCTGAATCAACTGTGCCACTTTATACTGCGGCTTATTAAATAACATGAATTATTCCGGGTTTGGCCAGCAGGTTGCGCTAAATGACTCCTTGCGTATGTTATGCGTATAATTCCAGAATTTCCAAAGCCAAAGCAATTACACTTTAACCTTCAAGAAACGTTTGGAGAGGCAGTGACTCTTATTAAGCCATCTGTGTATATTTAGCATTGCATTTATGATCCATAATAAAATCATAAACTACTGCATATAATAAATCGGGACGGGAGAGAGTTGCTACAGGAAAAGAGGGACAACAGATAGAAAGGTCACGTATATTCAGGAATATACATGAGTGTATTGCCACATGAGGTTAGTTATTTCACTATATATAATTTGTCACATATATAGATGAGATTTGACAAGACAAGGTCAGTCAGACATAGATTGATCATATTAATAACCCTTTGCTTAGAAGTTTTTTTAGATTATTCTAGCATTCAAGAAACCAAGAGGACCAAAAATTATTCTAGGTGTGCTAGACTATATAAAGCTACAGCTAGTATATATATATAACCAAACAGCATCCTTAGAGGACAACTAGTTTATTCTCATGGACTAGTTCTTCCAGTAGAAGCATTTTACAATTAATTTGCATTATAAAATATACATATATACATACAAATATGTATATATGTGTATGTATATATGTGTGTGTTTGTGTGTGTGTATGGACTTGTATGTCCATAATTCTTTTCTTATGAAGTTGCCATTTTATAAAAGCAATAAGGCACTTAAATTCATGCTATACTGATTCGTATATTCACAATACATGTGTTTAAATTGCACATAATATATGCATTATTGAATTCTTTGAGAAACACTGATGTTCTGGGCACCGGGAGGCGTGAGATCTCTTTACACTCTGAGAGGGGATGTTTAGAGACATATGGTAACGGATTATTATGTTCTAAACAAGCCTGGCAATGAGATCGTGGTCCACTGGCAGGACGCCTGCTAGCGTAAACCTCATCTAGCTAGAAGAACTTTTTGGACGTTTCATTCCATTGCGCGTTTTAGTGTCACTTGTGCCAGCTAGCTTACGTATGTGCCTCCTCGTGCCAGGCTGGAAATGTGGGCACAATAATGCTTTTAAAAGCCATTAGGAGTGTGATTGGTTTGCTGGTTTAGGCCGGATTAGCACACAAAGAGGTGATTTTATACCGTGTGGCTACGGTGGGGATGTTGTTTCAGTTGTAAAGATGTCGCTGGCATGTTTATAACACAGCGAGACAAAATTGGGCCGTTTTCAGACTGACGTTTCAATTTTCGGATATTGCTGTCGCAAAATAATATACAGGCTTAGAGTGTTGTGCCACGATTCGTTTGGAGAGACCTATTGCCTTACTTGGCAACAGAGATATAATTAATGACCAGAGGAATTCAAGAGGAGCAGAATTTTTCAATCCTGTTATTTTTTTACAGGGATGCAAGTTGTTATTTTAACGTGTTACAAGTCTACAGGGATGCAGGGAATGCTGTTTCATAATGTCACAATCCTACAGGGAGAACTGAGAGTGTGGTATATAGAGAGCGCTCCGCTGAACTAACGTAAAATGGGAGAAACAGACGGATAACTCTGCTCATCCCTAATTCCTTTAGATGAGACTACGGGGAGCACAAAAACTTCCAATCCTCTTAGGAGAGAGAGAATGCCGTCACGTTAGCGCACAATATGCTTCAGCCTGCGGCGCTCAGAGCTCGTAAATCTTCATCTCTGATTGATAGTGAAGAATATTCCCATTATCCTGCACACTTAATACGGCAAGAACTGCATGGAGAGCCATTCCCAGCGCATGTACGTGAGCCGCGCTGCACGTTTTAGTCTTGTTTCACAATGCTAATATTAGCCGAGGTGCCCTCTGCGTTCACCTTGAGAATACGCTTGAGTGGAGATCGTGTGAGATGCTTGTTCACAGAGTTATTAAACCAATCGCCACGCGCGCAAAACTGAGTTACATTCATTACAAGAAAGAGTCCAAAAATACAACTGAACAGAACATTATAAAAATAGAACAGAGCGGAATACAAACGTTGAGTATAACAAAGAATAAAATACAATAACAGAATAGACTAGAATAACAGAAAGCCAAAAGCAAACCAAAACAAAGCCAAGAATAGAAAAAAATAGAATAGAATAAATTCTTTCCTGGCAACAAAGCAAAACAAAACAAAAAACAATAGAATAGAATAGAATAAAGAGTAAAATAGCACCATCTGAAAACAAAACAAAAAACACAACAAAACACAAAAAACAAAACAGAAACAATAGAATAGAAATAGAATAGAATATATGAATAGAATATATGAGCACCTCCTGGCAGTATGACAGGATCTTGCTGGGCTGTGTGAAACATCCCTGTCGTCCTTGAGGATCCGGTTCCCACTGTCCAGTCTCAGTGTTCATGTGTAGAAGCTGACGGCCACAGAACATGGCAATCTGAGGTTCTGCCCCATGAGAACCGACCGGTCCATTCACCTCAGTCAAAGCCAGAACCTGAGAACCACAGAGATTCAGAACATTAAACCTGCATTTCAATGTACTGAATTACAAAACAATCTTTACTACAGAGCAACTACATATCTGATGCTGTATATTACAGAGAGAAAGAGAGAGCTCAAATTATTCTGCACCATCTTGGGTTCAGAGTGGCCTACATTTAAAATGAAAGCATGTTAAGCCTAGTTGTCTGTTATTACTGCAAACCACAGAGTGATAAGAACATTTTGATGGTGGAAAAATTCAGAGTGATAGTGAAATGGAAGAACAGGGAGAGCACACACACAGAGACACACAAAGACACACACAGAGACACACACACAAAGACACACACAAAGACAGAGAGACACAGAGAGAGAGACAAAGAGACACACACAGAAACACACAGAGACATGAAGGACGAGAGAGTTCAGCTGTTATCACGCTCTGACAGAGAGAAAGAAATGTAACATGGAGACTCATTATTGAATTTCACATTGAGGCAGAAAACCAGACCCACTTATAACCCCAAATGCAGCATTATCATCCTCCATCTAACCTGCTTGTGTATGTGTGGGTTTATTTAACCATGTACTGAGGACAAATCTATACCAAGTCAGTAAAACCAGACAATTCTGAGCAAACCCTCCTTTTGAGGACGTCTTTATCTGTAAAAACGCTATGAAATATGTTTTTTTTAATTGTAAAAATGCAGAAAGTCTTCTGTTAGCGTTGGGGTTATAGTGTGGGTTGGGATTAGGTTATATTGTCAATAACTAGCTGTGTATAAAAACAATACAGGTTTATGGAAGGTCCCTATCTAGACAGATAAGCGAACGTGTGTGTGTGTGTGTGTGATTAAAGAGAAATAAGGCACTAAACTCCACACCACAGATGAGCAGAGAAATGAGATCCTTTGGGGTTTCATAAAGCTTAAACTGCATCACTGGTTAAATGGCCATAAATACATGAGAGAAAACACCAAATGTTAATGATTTCATAAGGGCAAAGGTACATTATCATATTCAAATATGGTCGCTCATTATAATGCACTGAAATTTGCATACTGTGCACAGTACACACTGCAAAAATAGTAGTGTGAGTAGTATGGTAGCACACCATTTGAATACAAAACACAAACTCTGTTCCAAAATCATTCTTGTATGTTTTTCCTTCATGTTACTCAGATTTAAGTTCATTCATCCCCACTTCTCTCTCTCTCTCTCTTCCTCTCTCTCTCTCTCTGGCAAAGGATGTTGGTATTGATCTGAAATCTGTTCAGTACTCCTGCAGAAAGGCCCCGGGGACAATCACGCCGGCAGAGCAAACAGTAACCCTGTGCTGAAGTCAGGTGTTAATACAAGCTTATTGACCATCAGGTCATTTGAGTACATCAACAGAACAAAAAGCAAGAGATCAGGGCAGAAGAAAAGTCTAATCAGGGGCGGGGCTTCACTTCAACCGTCTGTCGCACTATTTAAGACCTAACAGCTGTAGGCAACACACAAACGCTCACAGTGACCTGAGGCAGATAGAGATATATTTACATTGTTGTACATTATGTGTATGTCATTTGTTTTGCTCTGCAGAGACCATTCACAGCCACTCTTCCATTTATTTATTTAACAGATGCTTTTATGCAAAGTGACCTAGAAAATGCAAAAACTATCATTATATGCAAATGAAGTAAGAGAATAGCTCGGGTCACATGCAAATATCACATTAAAAGCATTAAAAAATGGTTACGTAAATCAAAAGGCATTCATGAAAATGCTTTAAAAACAGTCATTGTTGCAGAAGATTGTAATGAACAACAAATTGTTGTGTACAAATACAATTATTATATTAAATCAGAAACACAAAAATCGTCACTGACAGATGACACAGAGCAGCCCTTAAAACAAAAATGACTGCATACAACAAAACATTATTAATCCAGTGTTTGTCTGAACCAGTACAGTTTATCCTGGATTAACTATAATCTGGTAAATGACATTTTCTTATACAGAGACTGAATTAAAGACAAATAGAAACTGAATCAGAAATTGTTTAGTAGTTTTAAACCACCAACTGGCTTTTGCATCATTTTAGACTGAAATATAACAACAAAACTGAACAAAAAAGATTAATTATTTCACTTTACAAACTACTTCATTTAGCTACTGTACATATTTGTTTCAATGTTGAACAAATCATGTTGATTAATCTGAACTGCTTATGTTACCAAACATTATACATTATAAAAATGATGTTTGTACAATAATCTCTTTACAGTTTACAAGAATTCTTGTTTATTCCATCCTCAGGCGACAAGAAATCCTTATTTATAATTTTGTTCAGCTCGTTTCTTTGGCCAAGTGCATTATAATGACTAATAAAAACAACCCACAGTAACGTTTAATTATAACACCAGACACTCAATTCTGTGCGTCAGTCTTGAATATGATTTAGTATGTGTGGATTTCAAGTAGGAGTGCTGTGAGGTTGTACAGCTCCTCGCTTGTGGGCGAAAAGACGCAATCAAAGCAAAAAACAGCTCTTAGAACCTCATCACGGGTGTTTTACGCTCCAAAGTTTACCTCATTTCAATCACATCCCCGGTGAGGGCACCAATCTGGCAACCCTGGCATAACCCGGCAGCTTTAATCTTCAATGTCAGACGTGTGAATGGCAGACGAGGCACATAGCGCTCAGGCAACCAATTAAAGTGGAGATGCCCATGAGGTAGAGGAGAAAAAAGGAGGGGGGAGGCAAAATGTGAGAGCGATCAAAGGCAAATCTTGCCTCGGCTGGCCAATGTGAAAACGTTTGAAGTCCTAATTAAAATGTATGAGGAAATAAATATATAAAATTGAGCAGTAAATATACAATAAACATAGTGAGCCTGAAGGAGAGAGCGGCTTTGAGAATATAAGACAAATGCCATTAGGAGGCTGTTGGATTAAAAATGGTGACGAATCTTATCAGGCTTTGACGAATGGTTTATTACACTTCTGCAGTGTTTGAGAGTTTCAGTGCTGGTTCATGACCTCGTGCTTAGTCAACACTCGTGAATCTGTCCTCAAGTAATCATCTGTTCATTATTCAACTGTCATCAAAATATCTGATTCATCTGTTAGCCCACACAGAGTCCACACACATTGCAGCAAGGTTATGAGGGAAAATCTATGGAATTCTATGGAATTAGGGATGAAGGATATGTCATCAAACTCATTGAATCTTACTGAATATTGTTTTTCCAAATTCAATACTACACCTTTTTTGTGTCATTATGTAACAGTTATGTAACAACTTCTATATTTTACTGTTTTCATATGAAAAACAGGCTTTACTAAAAGCAACAGTGATACATGGCTGTGTACAGTAAACTGTATGAATTAAAACATTGTTTACTTTATTAGTTATCTTTCTTAAGGTAAAATAAATCACAGCCTACCAGTATAAGCCACAAGTTCTCCTGTATATCAGAGCATCCATTACTTCAATAGCTTTGCTTTGAATGTATTAGTAGCTGAAAGCTATATTTAAAAAAAATGTGATGTTTTTAACTTGACCTCAGAATCATTAGCATTTAAATTTATTTCTGGGGGCTCAGATTTCATGCAGGACTATTTGTTATAATTCCATGTTCATTTGCACTTTGAAATACAACACAGGTAAATGGGCCGCAGTCCACCCACACTGAAGTATAGCAACACCTTGATGTTTCCATGAAGGTATTAGACTGATTAAGATCAGACAGCTGACGCTGAGAAGGTTTTAGACCTTTGATGTGGTTTTCAACAGGATGAACCAGGAGCTAGTATGAGCTTCTCTGGTGAACCTCTATCTCCTGAAACCCAGCTCAGATAATGGGATGAGATAATTTTTTTTAACTGGAGGAAGGTCAAAGCCACACGGGAGACTTCCGGACATCTGAGAAGATAACCTGCATGCTTTTCTTCACCCCATCTAGAGCTCTTAGTTGCGTACGCACAGACGCAAACACACACTTAGAAACGCACACGTTCCGGATCAATATCATGAGTTGCTCCTTCGATCGATATCAGTGCATCAGGAGCCCTGAGGTCTGATCTAACACACGCTCACATGCAAACACAGAAGGCTTGTTATATACCGAGTCTCTGGGCTTAGACTGCATTCTGGCAACAGAAGCTACGCGTGACCGCATGACTGCACGCTGAGCGCCATGCGATTAATTCCTGCAGTCTGTTAAGATCTGAGCTTGGTTACACAACGGCCACTGGCCCCCTTTCAAAGCAAAAAACAGCATTAAGCAGCAACGTTTTTCATCGGACGCAAAAACAACAGCACTTAGCATGCATTGAGTATGTCAGAGTTAAACATGCGATTCACTGCAGGCTATCAGATGTGCAGCCTGTTATCTCGCATGCCGGTGACAGGTGTCAGCCCTCTTAAAAAAGGTCACAGATCATGGCAAAGCTGAAGAGAAAAATAACACAGTAGTTTGTGCTTAAGATCTGTCCTGGAGGAGACACAGAAACCATCAGTAGTGAACTGAAAGGTTGCACAGTGAAGTTAGCACAAAACCATAGGAAAAAACAGATCTCTTTATTCTTCAATCCTTTCTCCTTGAGAGCACTGAGACTAAAGTGAGATCAAATGAAGACTTTGATGCTCCTCGAGAAACATGCCCTAAAAATTTCCATCCTCCCAAAACAAAAGACTGCATTATAAACTCAAACGTTTATCTTCTCAAATTGTTCCTAGACCAAATGATGTGAGCTACAGTCCATCTTAAATGTATAGCTCCGTACTTCTACTGTACGTCAACAATTCGCTCATTTTGTGCTTAAGTATTTTATTTATTTAAGATAATAACATGAAAAACTGCTTTATTTGAGCAGAAAACACTGTAAATGATTTTTCAGAGCTCTCAAATTTATGCTTTTATCCAAAGCGACTTACGGTGCATCCAGGTTATACATTTTTTCTCAGTTCATGTGCTTCCTGGGAATCGAACCCACAACCGTTGCGCTGCTTGTGTAATGCTCCACCAACTTACCACAGAAACACAGTGTTATGTTATAGAACGTCTCTTTGTAAAGACACTTCCATCAATGCAGATTTAATCGATGTTTTATTTGAATACACCACGCCATCTCTCAAATGTAATTAGGTTATAATCTGATTCATTCCATTAAGTTTAGTTCAAATCAGTTCAAAAGCGTTATTATCCGTTAGCTTTTGGAAACAGACAATTACATTTGACTCATAACACAAGTCACATCCTCCATTGTGATGCTGTTGAACAAATTCATTTGATTTCTTTATGCTTCTGAACTAACGTTTAACATCTAGCGATTAAACCTTGTTAAACACCAGATTTTATTGTTCTGTCTTCATTGTGTTTCTGATCTGCGTGTGAAGCGTTCAGAACGAGGCTGTCGTGACGCGGGGCTGCGTTCCCCTCGCTGTTGTTTTTGGAGGATCTGGATGGTGTGATAGATTTTTCCCTCACGTCAAACTGAAGTGCATCGAGCCGCCCATCTCTACACGCTCATGCAGGCAGAGCGAGAACTCGCCTT
>JAZGTK010016248.1:0-12820 GCA_036877625.1 Ambastaia sidthimunki
AGTGTGTGTGTGTGTATGTGTTTGACCTGTAAGTGTGTGTGTGTGTGTCTGACCTGTAAGTGTGTGTGTGTGTAACCTGTAATGATGGCAGGAATCCCCCAGCCGATGGCGTAGTAGAAGCGCATGTGTCCGTGATTGATGTTGCGGATCTCAGTGATCATACGGTATATGTGCAAACCCTCCACAAACATCCAGCCAAACGTGCACATGTAGAAGAAGTGCAGGAGTATAGCTATCACTGTGCACACAAACTACACAAACAAACACACTGTCAGCCTCTCAATGTTCATATTTAATAAACATGTTCTTCCTAAAACTCTGAAATGAAAGATGAGGGTCGATACACACACACATCTTCTAGAAAATGTGAACACAAAAATGTCATTTTATAAAACCTTCCATCCAGAAATATATTTGAGGGGTTGTGTTTATAATGATTGTTTTTTACATACCAGCACAGCAAGAATCAAACAATCAGTTTTGTACAGGAAGATAAAGAATGCAGTAAAAGCTAAGATAAATATAATCCAATGAGCATTACTCCTACCGGGTTGTCAGTCTGGTTGATTCCAATGAGGAAGACGAGCTCGGAGAAGAAGAGGGCGACCACCAGGTTCCTGTGGATGCTGAGCAGGTTGGATCGTAGCTTGTGCAGGAAGGCCAGCAGGATGAAGGTGAGAAGAAGTGCCAGCAGAGAGACAGAGACTGTGGTGTAGGTGACGATCTTCAAAGGCAGAACATCACCATGCTGTAAGAAGACACAGAAGATCCACAGAAATGAGAATGTGCCAAAACCTTCTTTTGACCAAACTCAAGTCAGAAACACATGTATGAAGAAGACAACCCCAGAATGCTGGTAATGCTAATTAGAGTCTCACGTTTTGGTATGTTTCAGATTAATTTATCTGAAAGAAACCTGATTTTGTTGTGGGTCATCAAGCCTATTTGTCCAGGAACAGCATTCGTGACAGCCAATCAGATTTTGGGGTTGTGTTTAGTGCTCATGTTAGGGTTAGACCATTAGACTTCTATCCTCAAACTATTGTTTCTAGTTTCTAGTATGTTTGTGGATAAGAATTTCATTTTCTCTGACAGGGGTGTTGTTGTATGACCAAGAGGAGATGTTGACCAGAAACATGTCTTACTCATCAACCAGAGAAAACATCTGTGTGGTGCCCAGATCTCCTGTCTGCTCATAGTGTTCTGGGTCAATCACATATGAGGGTTGAGAAGCATGTGAAGAACAGTACCTCTCTCTTGGAGATGTCCATCAGGACAGCAAAGCTAGTCATGTGGTTACATTGGCAGCTGATGCGGGTGTCGTTTCTGAAGATGAGGTCACAGCCTTTAGACGACCATCCACCCGTCCCTCCAACACTGACACACACAGAGATACAAGACCAGCGTCAATCAGAAACACAAGGTGCTTTTAAATAAAGCTGTGAACATACAGCTTCTGTAACCTGTTTGCCACATTTATTTTGTGGGATAGTGGAAAGAGGACATGATGATGAGATGACGAGAAACCTGTAAGAGGTTTATAAAATGCTTCTGCAAACTCAAGTATGTCAGCTAATCATTGTGACACAACTTCAACAACATAACATACAGTCCAGAGAAAGACAGAACCAGAGGGTCATATCAACTGTGTTAATGTACTTCTATCAGCATCAAAATAAAGATTGTGTTACTCTAACTTTGGTCCAGTTTCAGTGGTGTGTGAGGACTCACGTGAACGAGTGGTTCCAGAACACACACACAGGTTTGGATCTCTCCTCTGTCTCCAGCAGGTTGTAGTCCAGCGTGATTGGTTGTTGCAGAGGCATGTGGAGTGACTCTCCTTCACTGTACACACTTGTGCTCACGATGGGCGTGTTGATGACGGGACGGGTCGGCAGCCTGCGGAAAAATGTCAACTATGACATTCTGAGCAGATGTAGATCATTACAACAGTGTTTAGTGTCTAACGGCGTGTGGAATGTAAGCAGGACCAAATATTTGGAGAAGATCTAAACAGTTCCTCAAGAAGCCCTGCGTGAGGCGATCAGCACCTGAGACTGCGACGGTCCGGGTCGTAGTGCTCCGGCAGGAGCTGACCCAGTGTTTTGTAGATGATGACTGCAGCCACAGGGGACAGAGGAAGACTCTCAGTGTTCCTCCTCTTCCTCACGACCTGACTGTGGTCTTCATCAGAACTGCTCTGCTGAGCTGCTGGATCATCTGTGAGGGAAACTACCACACACAAGAAGGTCATGTGGAAATGTAGGTATGATTATTTCACTGAATTACTGACATGTTTCTTTTGTAGTTCTGTATGTTTCAGCTAAGCATGTAAAAAGGTCTCTAGTAAAGAATCTGACACAGTGCTTCTGTTATTTTTATCTTCATCTCCTGCTGTGATTTTGTACCTTCATTCTCTGCAGGTCTGAAGCTGAATTCTGGGAAGAGAACGGAGGACCTCAGCTCTTTGGGACACTCCTGTTCCGTTCTTTGGAAATGAGGGATTTTTGTCTGATCTGGATTTGTGGCATCCAGGTAATCCACAGCAAAAACTGAGGAAGACCAAAAGATGAATTTCATATTTGTAAATATGTACAAATATAAAATAAATACATTTATACACATTTCAGATATGTTAGTACCAGTAATAGCTAATATTAATTATATGACGTTGAGTCATAAATATAAACATACTATAAATATATCTTAAATAATATCATGTATATTTTAAATAACTCACTCATGTTGTCAGTGACGATTATAAAGGGTTTCAGGTAGGTCTTCCTCATGTTCTGAGCTACAGTGTTGGCGTAGTTCTCAAAGTTCCTCAGCAGAAGTTCTGTGCCTCCTTCTGTTCTCTGTATCTGGTTCCAGTGGTCTTTATTACTGATGCTCAGAACGACACTGGCAGCCTTCAGCATGTTCTGCAACATTCACACACATTTCAGACACAAATTCAGTTCCAGAGATTCAAGAGTCAAATACTGAATTCAGATCAAGATGAGACATAATGAACATCAGTCTCTATACTGTCTGCTGGGTTATTTCCACTAATGCACTAAACCTCAGTGCTCACGGTTTTAAGATGCCCAACATCCCACTGTTGCTATAGCTACAAACAACAGAAAAACTGACTGTCCACTTGCAAAGTGGACTATTAAAATAATGTGTTACCAGCTATATTAAGGAAACAGTACAAATCAAAGATCACTACCCACCTCGTTGAACTTGGCGTCCCTCATGGCAGCCAGATTAAAGCCCTGCTGTTGGCTCTCATAGTGCAGAACTGAGGAAATGAGCTGGTAGGTGGTTTTGATGTCATTCCCGTAGAAGGAGCTGGTTTGGTCTGTGGCATTCTGTAACATGTGAGCAATCTCCTTCGATTTCTGTCCATCCATCATGGATTCATTACGATGCAACTCCTCATTCTGAACAGAAAGAACCAGAGATATCTGTTACCGTAATACTTACAGTAATATAAACCTCTTTAAAGTGTTCCTGTAATTAACTGATATTAAACATTATATATACCAGTTTCTTAAGGTGAGCAAAGGTAATGGAGGTACAGTTGAAGAGTTCAGGGGGAAGCCAGCCTTTCTCATCACTGCAGTGTCTGACAGCAGTGCCTAGAGTCAGTCAGAAGACAATTACACCAAAGTTTATACATATATTACACAAATTCCCTCCAAAAAGTCATTAACAGCACAGGATAAATGTGTTCTTATAAAGCGCAAATCATGACCCACAATGCTTTGTGTTTGTCTACCAGTTGCCTCTAGAGACGAAGCCTCATAAACATTCGTGTACCTGACTAATAAAAATGACCAATGAAAAGATCTAGCTGTAGAGCTCTGTCAATGAGAGCTCGTTGTTGGTAATCTCAATGAGATACAACACTAACATTAGCACAAGACTCTCATTTCATTTCAATCACTATATACTAAAAGATATACTAACAGCTGCAGCTCGCTACACTAAATGAAATGTTTGGGTGGCATAACCAACATTCACAAAGTGATTTTGTTGTCATGACAATTAAAAAATCCTACATTTTTGTAATTTATCTTTAGATATTTCTGGATCCTGGACGTATCTTCTGTGCTATCTTCTGAGTCTTCAGTGATAAAAGATATTCCTTGTCATGTTAACACAGTGATCAGCAACACTCACCAGTAGATCCTTTAGGGCAATTCATGGCAACTGGGCGTCCAAAGCTGGTCCTGGGCCACCAGATTCCAGCATCAAAGGCCTTTGGGCAGCTCTCATACACAACTGACGGGTAAAGACAGGAAACATGAATCAGTCTGCATGCTCATCACAGGACTGAATGTGAGAGTTAACCAGTACGTACCCTCACAGCCAGTGCTGGTCACCTCAGAGAAGGGGTTGTCACAGCGGTTGCACTGTCGCCCAATCACGCCCGGCTTGCAGGGACAGTGACCCGTCTCTGGATCACAGCTTCGAGAGTGAGAACCCAAATGAAAACAGTCGCAGGGGAAGCAGGTGTCGCTGTCTTTCAGCCGATAGTAGTTGTCCTGAGATGAAGAGAGTGTTTTAATGACAGTCAAGATACTCCGTGTCTTCAAAACGTTCTACAGCGTTTAACTGGAACATAATTTGATCAGTATTTGTACCTTGCAGCCACACTCTCCTGTGGTCTTGTTGCAGTCAGAGTTGAAGCCTTTGCTCACATCACAGTTGCATGGGCCACACATGGGGCTTCCCCACCAACCCCGAGGACACGGTTTCTCCACCCTGAGTCAGAAACACAAACACATCTACTCTAAACGTGTTTCAGAGTTCATACGTTTGTTCTTATGAATAATGTGCACTGATGAGTCCTGCATGACGACAAGGTATAATCTTATAACAAACTCAATCCATCATAAAAACTTCAAACAAGAACAAATTGCATTAATCAGGATTTTTGTCATGCCACATGACTCTAAAACATGAAAACACTAGAGACAAATAACCAATGAGAAACAGGCTTGTGCCTGTTTGTGCAAGTATATACAGACCAACTGCCAAATAGAAAAGGTTCAGACATCATTGCTTGGGTGGCCAATGACTTCTGTATATAACTGTGTCTGTGTATATAATTTATCCTTTATGCTTTTGAGATCCAAAGCAGGTGATTTAGAAACGCTATTGTAAGCAAACATGCAACTACACCAACTACACTACAGTTACCGTATGTCTAGCAGTTTTCTTCTATCTATGAAAGATCAATAACATGTCAACTGTATTTTAATATGTGTCAGAAGAGTTGAGAGCTCTTGTCCTCAGGTCAGCTTCTCTGTCAGGTCAACTGCTGTCACACAGCGTTAACAAAACAGGACTGCATGCAAATCATAGTAAAGCTAACAGATCTGTATGTGTACAGACAGCCCTCAGACTTATGCTGTGCTAGAAAAATCATGAGGCCCATTTCAGTTCTGAAATTCTGTTCAGGAAACACAGTTTTCTGTGATGAGACGCTGTATGGTGCTTATGAACAGCATCAGATGCTGACAGCATGTTTGTGTGTTCATGTCATAAAGTCAACAGAGACAGAGAGGAGCCACAGAACAAGACACTCCTAATAAGCAGAGTTCACTGCTGATCATCAGATTAAATATAACATGAAGGGGAGGTGATATTTCTGCAGAGCTTGTGTGGGCATGTGACAGGGTGGATTGTGTTTTTTTGCCTGGTTGTGTGGAGCCAACACAATGACAGCCCCACCCACAGCCCCACACCGCAGGAATGAAAATGATTTCCATAGTGTTGTCAATCAAAATAACTGTATCTTTAATCACGCTACATGATCAGCGGTCAATGATGAGGCCGAGTAAAGCCCCAATAATCTCACACTCATGTCCAACAAACATAACATACATAATCCCATCAGAGAGTTTAAACAGTGTAATGACAGAAATGTGTGAACTGGTAGAGATTCAATGATATGAAAATAATCCAATTTCATTTGAAAAACATTTAATGAACTACATTTTCCAAATATAAGCAGTACCACACTACAGTCAAGCTGTTTAATCTGAATTAGCATGCTAAACTCTTTCACTAGCTAGACCAGCTGTAACCAGTATAAACGGCACTGGCCCAGCACTGGTCCAGCACAGAAACTCAGCACAGCAGTGTGCTGGTCACTTACTTGTTCTGGCAGTACTGTCCATAGTAACCCTCACTGCACTCACATGTGTAACCGTGGGAGGAGCTCGGCCTGCGGACACACGTGGACAGATGCTCACAGGGGTTCTGATGACACGCATCCACGCAGTCTTTACCAAAGAAACCTGTGAAAGACAGAAGACAGTGAGATGAAGAGCTTCAGCTCAATACATCTGCACAGTCTCTGTTAAAGTCACGCTGCTGTGAATACCGGGGTCGCAGGTGCAGGTGTGTGCGTTCCAGTCGTCTGCGCAGTGGCTGTTTTCTGGGCAAATGTTTGAATCGCAGGGGTCGGCCACATCGCAGCCCTCCTCCACGTGGATCTTCAGCGCCTGCTGCATGTTAATGTTAGCTGTGTTGGTGGTGGTCTCACCCATTCTCACGCCCTGTTCAATATACACAAAAAGACAATTACAGCAAAAAACATTACAGAAATATTCCCTCTAGTAAAGCTATGAATTCTGGTGTTGGTGTTTAAAGTGTAAAAAGTACAGATAAAAAATGAACTAAATCATGCAGTTCTCAATCAAACATACGTCATGATGTTTCTCCAGCTCTCACCTGCATGCATCCTTCAAACCCCTGCTGGACACGGCTGCTCTGTCCCTGAAGCCCACCAATGAACAGGCTCCTCAGCCTGAGTCCAGGCAAATCATTGCCGATTTCCGCTGACTTCTGTAAGAGCATTCAGCCTTCATCACCTTCACTTTACCTCACTGGTGGAATGATCTCACCAAACTTAGCCCAACAGCCAAGCCAAGCAACATCTCAGGACTCATTTTACTGTGAGCGCTGGACTGCATGAATGTGTGCATATATATCATTTGCTTCATCTCTATTTTAGCCTTATGCTCCTTAACTACAGAACTTACCATGAACATGTCATAATCCAGGAAGATCTGCGCCATGTACTTGATGTCTTTCCCATCTTTGCTGCTCCTCAGCTCCACAAGAATGTGATGCCATTCTCCATCATTCACTCGGACCTCTGAGAAGTCCAGCACGGACACCCGCTGCTCTCCCAGAAGCACTTCAAACCGCACATACTCGTTCTTTAGCTTAGAAAGAAGTTAGAAAAGGGTTTAAAACTGAATCAGCTGGTGCAGTGACTTAATTACTGTAAACTCACATGCATTGACACATGTTGTATTTAAGTATGTCAACACACATGCCAGACACAAATTCATAACACAAGTACATGCAGTAATCTGTTGTCTTCTTCTACAGTCATTTATCTCCATCACCACCATCAACAGCTCCATCACCACCATGAAGTTTTTCACCTCACAGGTTTGCACAATTTCAACAGGGTTGTGATGTGTTGACCAAGTGTTCACATATACAATAATTCTGGTAAAATAACATGCTATTACTTTAAAGTAATACTTCTAAGAAGTGTCTCCTTCCCAGACTAGAAGTGTGACATCTGAGGACTCACCAGAAGGTTGATTTGAGACGTTTGGCCTGCATTGACCTGCATCAGTGTTGCGGTTTCACTGCTCTGTCTGGTGCGAAACATCAGGCTGATGTACCACGGCACAGTGATGGTGACATCAGACTTGCTCCAGAACACCACAGCATCACCATTAAAGTGCTGCGGTGAAGGCATGACTGAGAAATACACAGACGTGAGTTAGGAAACACTTCAAAAGCATTTACATTCCTCATTTATGTCTATTAGGTTTGAGCCCATGTGTGTGGCAAAAAAAGACAAATTTAAAATTATTGTCTTCAACTTGAGTTTAAGTTCTCTCTGCTTTTTTTATTTACTCAGGAATCAGTGCTTCACCTCAGCAACCTGGTTCACAAACATCCCTCATCAAACAGTTTCAGGTCTTTAGGAGAACTAAATAAGAACTACAGTTCTTGAAGTCCAGGAACATGAGGTTGATATGGGGAGAGCAGAACCTGGCTGATGTTTATCAGTGGAGACATTTCCTCTCCAGGAAACACCATCACATTAACACGCTGCCTGCTTCCTTAACTTCCATGAGCAGTCAACGCCTGCTTCAAAATAAAGTCTTAAACATGCTGCAAGCACACACACACACACACACACACACAACCAAACACGTCCACCTACCCTGATCACAGTTCTTGCCCCCTCGTCCCTCAGTGCAGTAACAGAAGTAAGTGTTCCACTTGTTTTCACAGTGACCGCCGTGCTGACACAAGCCCTCATAGCAGAAGTTCTTCTTAGCTGGACAGCCTAGCACACAAGTACATCAATATTAGTATAAATGAAGGAATGGTACAGTATGAGTATGTTTATAATGCAGAAATTCAAGACCTTCTGTGGTGCCGTTGTTGGCGATGTAGCTGGCCATGTCTATGGATTTGCTATCGATTGTCAAGTTCCTCATGCAACCCACAAAGTCCCGGTTTCGTATGGGGAAGTCCTCTGGTAGGTTAGGTACACCACCAAGCAGAAGAGGTCCAGTTAAATCCAAAGACCTGGAAAAAAGACAACTTTGAAATAGGCCACCATACACATGTTTATGATTGACATTTTTCAGAGCCTGTCGCAAAGCATTCTGGGATTGCACAACATAATTTCAAGATTTTAGCATAATAAGGAATGTAAAAATAAGCATCATTTTTCTGCTGTTTTTTGTTTAGAAAGCCATGTGTTAAATGCACACATATGATAAATGCTGATAAATGCTACAGAACAGTTCACTAGGTGTTTAGACAGAGCCAGTTAACCTACTAAAAATGACTCAGACTATTAAGTGGTGTAATGGTGACATATTAGCCAGAGGTTTATGTAAAGTTTATCTTAATGTCTCAGTCTCAGTAATGTTCATATGACTCACAGACAGATGATTAATGCACCGGAGAGTCACGTTACACATGCCGGTGTTTACAGAACTTACTGTGACGCGTCACACATTTACAGTAAACTGCATTAAAAAGAGCATCTACAATGCAATATGAATGCAACATGAAAACAGACCCTCCCCAACTGACCTGTCAATCACCGTGTCCATGGCAACAGAGCCAGAGGGCACGGAATGTTGCCGTGTGATATGAAACAGGTCTGTGCTTATCAGACTGGAGCGACGGGTTAAACTTTCACATTTACCTGTTGTTTTTCTTTGAAGTGTTTTAATGAACAACCCTGTTCTAGCATGATGATGCTGACAGTGTGTTTACCCACCCAAACACACCGAAACAATCAGTAACGTATGGAGAGATCTCACAGAAATGAAGGACATACAGACACGTGTGTATTCTGACAGACAGTAAACAGCCATGAGAACGTGTACAATTTAAATAATAACTAAATAATAGTTACCAAAAAATAATGAGTCATTGTGAAGTTAACACCGTGTCTCAGGGTTAACAGTGTGTCCTAACCAGGACAAAACAAACGTTTTCTGTGCACAATGCCACATAATCACAGTGAAACTGGGTTCTGTTCCCCACACACACTACACAGAACACACAACACACAGATGAGGTGACACTTCTTTAAACATCATACTCATGGTTTATCTCAAATAATAACAATGTTTCTTAACTACTATCAGCCTTTGTTTGATGTAATTAAGTATGTGAGGGTTTATTTCAGTGTGGACGGGCATTTGTAACACTGTTGCTGGTTAGGATGTGATGTTATAGAGAGAACAGGAGATAAACTCACTTCTTCTGTCCGCTCTGGGTACCCTGAGCAGCACAGGAGTAATTTCCGATCTGACTGCCGAATCGCACAGCCATGGAGATGTCGCAGTCGTCCACGGCAACCACCGCCACCTTCTCACCCGACGGTCCTTGAGACAATCCCAGATGACTGACCTTAGGCTGAGAAGATAAATCACAGATCACAAATTCAACTGAAGAACTGAGCGATGAGAAATGAAAGTCATAATCTTTATTCAGCTACTGAATGAGTTATTAGTGGATTGTGTTCATAGTCTGCATATATGTGTGCTGAGTGATTGCTACAGGATACAGTGACCCCGACCTTTCATCTAGATTAGATTTATTAAATCAGCACAGTTTGGGCTTTTCATGTTTTAAACACAGTGTGGAACTAGTGTCATTTTTAACTGTGTGGTAGGAGATGTGTCAGTGTGTACTGTAAAGATGTTCACACACACAGATGAAAGCTGAACACATCTATGTGTCATGTTTGTCTATAAACATGGAACAGGAAAGATGTGTCGCCTCTGTGAGATTGTGTTTATTGTGTAAGAGTGAGAAAGAAAAAGTTGTGATGTGTATCGCTGTAGTTTAGTGTCATCACGGAAAGTTTCCACTGCAGTGTGGCTTTATCTGAACTGCCAGTCCTACAGAAATCACTCCTTCCTGCATTACAAAAACACCTGCAAACTTTCCATTAGCTGCTAAACACACTTTTTATTTTAGTCTTCCTGTTGCTATATATGAATGTCTTTCTAAGCTCATGCAGACACAAGCACACACACACACATTCACTTTTATGTTATAGGGACGGTTTGTTTTTATTTTCAATGTTTTATTTTTGTTTTATAAAGAGTCACATTTAAATTTCTGCATTATGAAAATTGTTTAATCCCTGCCTTCATCATTCATTATTACTACTATTGTTACTAAATGTCTTTCAAATACACAATTTTTTTTTTACTTTTCCCAGAACCAGACTTTAATCTTAAAATATGAAAATGCATCATGAAAATTTACTAACATTCTCAATTTTCTTTTATATTTTGATATTGAACACAAGTTCATACTGTAATATGAAACAGTTTCCATTGACAGAATTGTGTAAATGCAGATCCTCTGTCAGGTGCTGTTAGCAGACACATATGAGTGTGAAAAGTGTGTTTAAAAGTCTATAGGCACACAGCTGAAGAAAATCTCATAAACAAAATTTTCTTTTTATTCTTAGTTTTGTCTCTCCATCTCTGTGGGCATATTTGATTTGTTTCTCTGAGATATGTGACTGTGGATAGAATGGGAATTCTGAAGGCACCGGGGTGTGGCCACGGAGAGAAAGCCCACCAGACCACCAGAGCAAACAAAAGCATCTACTGAAATCTGTATCAGCAGTCTGTCAGAGTGTGTTCACTCTTCATTCTGCCTCTTTCCAACAGGATGATGCGTATCAGATATTATTCAGATGTATCTGATGTATTCAGATATATCTGCTCATGCTGCATGTTTGAAAACATCTCACTCATAATCAATCTGGCACCACGTGAATACACTCACTGTATTTAAACACAACCCAACCGACGGTCACTGCATTCACAATACTGCAAACCTGAAATCATGTATGTGTTATCAAATGTTTGAAAAATGTATCTCACTTGAAAATGTCAAAGTCAGTTCATCCCCTGACATGTAAACTAAGATCTCTGTGGAAGCTGTGATGTGATGAAGGTGTTGTGTGAAATATAGTTGATCTTTTATTGTGAGTGTAGTAACCGTGAGCACAACACGCTCAGCAGCAGCAGTCAGTGTTCTGCATGTCTGAATGTAGCAGCTCAGCTTCAATCTGACCTCTCACCAGTGAGACAGAATAACAGCTCCACATCCTGCAGGATACGGCTTTTATTAAAACATGTGACAAAACATTGGCTAGTGATACCTGATTCACACATCTGGATTTCAGATATATCAAACATGCTACTGCAATTTATTTTGCTGTGTAATAATATCTTGTGGCAGGCAATACTTTGTGTTTGGGATACATTCCCAAAGGGGTTATTGCTATATTGTTGGAGTTACAGCTTTTCATTTTCTGTATATTTAATTTCAGTGCTGTCTAGGTGAAGCAACTGAGATATTAAAACTATCACATCTGTGATGTTTATTGGCCACCAGTTTTATTCTGACTGTCAGTCTCTCAGTTACACACACGTGGAAATTTCAGCATCTGGCTGTGTTCCATGTGTCCTCCAGCGTCTGGCAGGTGTCTACATGTGTGAGGTTCTACCTCAGGCTGAACTTCAGCAGAGCTTCCACAACCATCTGCGATTTTAAACACTATATTCTACTGTGAATTTATCTGCTGTGAATCAGATATAGTTTTGGATATGGGGTGTTTAGGTGTGAGTTTTACATTGTTGTCCAAAATCTTTTCCCTATGTGATAAGACTGTGAGACAGGCTAATGCAGACACTTTTATCCAGCATAGCAGACGTCAGCTCCAGTTACAGTGTAGTCCCGGGAGAGAAGAGGGTAAATCAGCCCGAATGTTGGGGGAATGAGGGCTCACAACTGGTGCCACAACAAAATGTCCAATTTACAAGCACCTTCTGGGGGTGAGGATATAAAATATTCCCCAGTCATCAAACCACAAACATTCCTCATGAATCTGTAAACATCAAGCACTTAAAGTGGTCATATAGTATTACACAGGGTGCATTTAAATCAACCACTGGCATCACACAGCACATAGCAAAACACATAGCACACGCTTTTAACAGCCTGAAGTAAGTTATTGTTTTTCTCTGTCTGTTGCAAGTGCTATATATATATATATATTTGCTTCATTTTGGGTGTTTAGATATTCAGTCCTAAAAGAGTGTTGAAAACCCCCCGTCACGTCTACACACTGGTCTTTAGGGACGGGAGGCTTGCTGGAGCCATGGCAACACACTTGATCCCAACAGCTCCTGACAGAGGACGAGGTCAGAGAGAGACAAAGAGAGAGAGAGGA
>JAZGTK010016249.1:0-12820 GCA_036877625.1 Ambastaia sidthimunki
ACACACACACACACACATATATATGTATACACACATAGCAATGCATACTATATTTATATCATATATATTATATCTATATTATATCTTATAATTATGCTTAACAAAAACAGATAGTTTGAGCATTTGTTAACATGCACCCAAGCAAAACCTCTAGTTTTTAAAATAGTTGTCAATGTTGGAACAACAGACAGGTTATAGGCAAGAAAATGAACACCCTCCACCAGACCTTATAGAAACAGTTGTGTCATCTTAACAGCATATATGCTGACATACTAGTGTTGTTGGTTGTGTATTCTGAAAGATTAAATAAAGACCAATCTTTGTTAAACGATTTTAAGGGTTAAAAACAAAAATGAATCCGTAGCTCTGTTGAAAGCTGACGGCTTGCGCCACCTGCTGGTAAACGCATTACAAGGCGTTTCTTAGATAAAACATTAAACTCACATTTAATGCATTTGGCAGACTTTTATCCAAAGTGACTTACAGGATATTCAGGGTAAACATTTTAACAGTGTGCGTGTTCCCTGGGGTCCAAACCCCTGACGTGGCACTTTTAATGGCATGATTTACCAGTTGAGCTACAGGAAATCAAAAGAACAGACTAAAATTTTATATTACAGAGAGCTTGGCGTGGAGAGAAATAGAAGCCATGTTTTTAGAAAAGCAAATTTATTATGGATTTGAGGTCCTAGACCGTCAATCTCTACATGGTGCCGAACAGGACAGAAATAAACTTCAGTCATTTGTGTTTGTGAATGGTAAACAATAACAAACACTGGATCAAAATGCTATTTCTTATAAAATGAGTGTTTTCTCATTGTTTTTAATAACAAGAATTCTTTTACAATATGCATTTAACAAAATAAACATGCACATGAACGTGGGGTTAAAAACACAACAAAACCGCTACATTAAACAGTGGCAGCCATCTAATCCAAGTTTCTACTTAAATTATTATAAATGCTGAAAAAATATATTAACTCAAGCTCAGCAGTGGAAAACCGCACAGGTCTGTCATCAAAACCAATATAACAAGACCTAGCAGTTTATATAAAGACCTAGCAGATTATATAAAACATTATATATAATCATGTCTCTCTATGAACTGTACAAGCTGTTAAAAGGTTTTTAATGGTATTTTTGGCTCGGCTTTGTCAATCCAGTGATTTAAAAGAAACAGAGATGCTAACAGAACTGCCACATGAGTCACATTATACTGCGTTAAAATGTGAAATTTTCTAATACTTGATAAAATGTCAGTGTTCGTATTGACCGAAAGGCCAACTTCCAAAGCTTGATACGTGCAGGCATGTCGCCATAATGTGGTCCAAAAAAAATGAGCTCCTCTATGGATCCAGATTAAAGTCATGAGGTTTCTCCTAAAACCATTACGCCTGTGTAAAACTGTCAGCGACCACATGTTTTTATCACAGTATTTAATGAGAATAAACTCTTGAAGAAACAGGAAATGATTAATTGATGAGCACACCAAGAAAACGTATCCTATCAAACGCATCTACTGTTTCTACGTCTAATCGCTCGGAGCAAAAAGGCCAAAAGCAACAATGAATAACGTTGCTCAAGTTGTTCACAGGTTGTAATACTGAAAACCCCAACAACCCCAGCTATGAGTTTACCCAAACTACACCCCTCCACGGGAACTACACAAGGAAGTCATTTTCTAGCCATTATTGCCTGGTCTGAAAGAAGAACTAACAAGCCTGCTGTTAACAGTACCATCTACGAACATTAAAAATACAAAATACGCTATTTCCCAGAGTCTAACCAGTATAAAAGATTCCACTCTTTGTGAGTCCAGTGACTTAAATCAGTTTAGTGGCTCAGACTTAAGTCACTTCTGGTGCCAAACGGTTTATTGGCCGCAGTAAGTCCATTGTGTTTGCTGGGAGCAGTTTGTATGAGCAATCACACCGCCAGCCTGCTGTTGTTTGTTTGCAGTGGGCTCCAGGACGCCGTGTGTTGGGAGGGGTCCTGAGAATACGCCCGTCCCTCACAGCACGGCTGGTTCTCCTCTTTCGGGATGCCCACGGCACACAAACGCCGATGTCGCAGTAAACGGTCGGTTCTGGAAAAGTTCTGTGTGACAGAAGGGGTTCAGATGATTAAGTTTAAAAGGGGTTCGCTCGTGTCGTTTTAATGAACAAGATTATACCGATTTTCACAAGGTGTTACCAGTAGCCACTATGTCTTACGTTACTTTAATATCTGTTTGGTTACTGCTGTTAACCACTATGCTTTTGATAAACATGAATTAGATTGTGTAAAGTTTAAAGTTTCAATACGTTGATCTGCAAATCAGTTTGGCAGAATAATGAAAAAGAAACATTTTAAAAAACTCAATTCATCAGTAGCATCATAATCTATTTTAATATTCTGTGTAATACACTTAATGACCAGCTGTTGTCATGGTAACAGGGCACCTGCAAGCTTAAGTCAAGGTAAAGTTTGATCTGTGTAACTTTTGCAGCAATAATTATCAAAAGAAAATTAAATATATGAATTTGAATAAATAACAACAACTGTCATTGTTTGACAGCCAGAGGAATCAATCTGTGTGTAGAATGGTACCTGCATATTAAACTGGGATAAAGTATTTTAACACTGTTTTAATCTCCTTAAAGGAGAAACGTCTAAAAAAACAAAAAATCATTACTGTCTTTAAAAAGCGACAGAAGAAAACATAATGTGTTTTGTGTGTGTGTGTCTCACCTGTTGGCAGCGGTCACACTGGTAAGGCTTCTCACCGCTGTGAACACGCTTGTGTCTCTCCAGGTGATAGCGCTGAATAAACCTCATGTCACACATATCACACCCGAATGGCTTCTCCCCTAAACACACACACATCACATATTTCATGTGTTTTTTTTTAAGATCCATGCAGGCAAATAATGTTAAACTGACATTTACAACAAAATTCAACCCGACAGCTCAAATTATAAATCATTATTATAAACCTTGAGTTGCAAATCTGATCGTTTATGCAGTTTTAAACATCTGTTATGTGCAAAAAGCTACAAATTGCAGCTTTAAACATAATGTTAATTTTTTTTAAATGTATAGGTCTT
Source organism: Ambastaia sidthimunki (assembly GCA_036877625.1). Taxonomy (NCBI): domain Eukaryota; kingdom Metazoa; phylum Chordata; class Actinopteri; order Cypriniformes; family Botiidae; genus Ambastaia; species Ambastaia sidthimunki. Next base: position 3,087 of record JAZGTK010016249.1, read on the forward strand.
TTGTGCATTTAATTAAATAGGACAACAGACAAAACTCATCTAAAGTCACAGTCATATATACAGGAAATGGTATTAGAAGTTGACGCAGGCTGGACTTAAACCTGCATCGCCCGCATGAGAACCAAGGCTCAATGTGTAAAGACTGCATGGCCTAACCACCAAGTAAAACATATGTGAGAATGGAAAGGTCCATGGCGTACCAGTATGGGTGAGAATATGGCGTTTCAGATGGTAACTGCTTCGGAACGCACTGTAGCAGTGATCACAGACGAAGTTCTTCTGCACTTGGGAGCTGAGCGAGTTATTGTCGGCATCAGGAATTTCCATCTAAACATACACACCGGATAACAGAGCAACCACATCACATTTAGTCAGGACATGAATATAAGCAGAATTAGTCAATGTCATTACCAGGCAAACTCAAAGTGTAATCGATTGAACAGACTCAATGCTTGCCTGGGGTTTTTCTCTCATTTTGGAGGGAAGTCCCGGCTTCCTGTTCTTCTTCTTTGGCTGGATGTTCTGGCTGGCTTGCATCTCTTTCTCATCCAACAGTCGAGAAGAGTGAAATTCTCCGTCCTTGCGGATGAGCTGCTTGAAAACAGGGACATGTAGGTCACCAGTTGAAAAGCAAGTGATTTAACAAAATCTGACTGGCACAAACCTTTAATTTCCTTCTTAAAAGAACCAAACTCCCACCCCGTGAGTGAGTCATAACCAAAAGTGAACTAAGTGAAGAAAAATTTACATTCCTCCAAACCATAAAGTGGATATTGTATTCAGTCCCCTAATTAAAATGGTCTCAGTTCAGTTCAAGCCAAACCGCTTTCAGATCCCTGAAATGAACCAAATGTGAACAGTACTGAAGTGCACTGAATGCCGGCATGTGATCAGTATCTTTTTTCCGTACCAGTGGTGGGCAGCTGACTCCTGAAGGCAGCAACATGTGACCATGTTGGTTCTGGGTCTCCTGGTTCTGGTTGTGATTATTGTTGTGATTGTGACTGTGATTGTTTTCTCTCTGTCCCTGGCCCAGATGAGAGCCCATCTTCTTATGGCCGGGCATGGAGCCGGTCTGCATGAGCGCCATGCCGGACAACACCGCTTCACAGCCCAGCAGCCCAGCCTGTGTACAAACACAACCACAAATAAACAGTGTTCATACAAGAGCAACCAACAATGATTCCCTAAGTCACCCCATTTGCTGACCACTAATCTGATGGTTTTAAAATTTGACCCAAATATTTAAACCTAAATGGTAACTGAAACTGTCCCAAAGATTTTTTTCTACCTGACAGATACCACTAAGTAAATCACATGTACTAAAAAAATACCATCTATCACAGCCCTTGATTTTCAACATCAAAAAAAAATCATTTGACTGTGTCCCCCAAGTATTAGCCAATCAGAAAACATGGAGGCGGGGCTTGTTAGTCAGACAGTCAGACAATTCTGTCTGTTTTTGGTGTTGTACAGTAGCTTTAATTCAATTCCAAAATCGCGATGCACGAGACGACTTATGTAATTTCTATGATCACAGAAAGACTTGCGTTGTGGAAGTGATTTAGAAACAGTTAAAACACAGGACAGCCAAAATAAATACTAAAAAAAATAGCAAAAAAACGATATGCATGATATGACAAATGCAGAAAATGAATAAAAGAGGGAAAATTAAACACTGACCCATTTCATGTGATCTTGCACTGAGCTGTTGGAAAGGTGTGACATCGCAGTGGTGAGAGTGTGTGTGTGTGCTGGGGGACAGAGAGCGTCAGTCTGGGCAGGGAGAATGTTTAGAGACCACACAAGCCCCGATCATCGGGGGGCCAAGCCTAGAAACAGAAGGGGTGGGATATAAAGCCAGGAAAATATCCATCTCTGTCTATGATGTTGCCACATATACAGCCCACCATTAACAGAAGTTGTCAACCGGTGACAAATCACCATGTTTATTCTGTGGAATCAAACAATTTCTGTGTCGTTATTGCCAAGCCTCTGTTTATGTAGCCGTATAGGACTGTGTGTTTAAACCATACAGTTTGGCTTAAGTAATTAGTTGGTCACATTTCCAGGCTTCAAGAGCCCCTAAATGACATATGGAAACAAAATAGTTCAAAACGGCAACTGAATGGAGTGGATTCTCATAGGAAACGGTAGAAATAGATTCAAGCAGTTATACCCTGTTGATTCTGGAACATGGTGAGGTTATGGAATTCACAATAATAGAAAAAACAGACTGTTATTTGACCCTCTCCCAAGCCCCCACCCGTTTCTTCCATTGCCTTTCCCTGTGTACAGAGCTCCTAACTTTGCAACGGTCCTGATTCCTGGCGGTTTAATGCCTTATAATTACAAATCATGGAAAACATCAAGACCACAGACACATTGGACTGGAAAAATGAAGCAGCTGTACCATGAATTAACAAATCAAAAGAGAAACGTATCAAAATGAACAGGTGATTATTGTACATTGTAAAGTTCAATAGCATAAATTTTCTGGTTTGTGAGGGGATTTGACAGCCAGTCTTTTGACAGGTTAAATTCGTCTCAGGAGATGAAAAATAAGACGTAGCAAACAGAAAGCAAACTCAACCAACCCATGACAAAGAAAACAAACTTTAACCAATTTAAATGTATTTATAACACACCTTTATAACTCATTCAGTCTGTAATTACAAGTAATGAAACTAGCAACACAGTGTCACTAATAAACCGCATTATGTACATGCATATCTTAAAAGCAGCATTAAAAGCAACAAAGTGCATGAATTTAAATATGCATAATAACAAGGGCTGAATTAAATGCGTTTTTTGCATCTGATTTGCAGAAATATTGCTCAGCTAAACGCTATTCACACCATTCATCCTCTACGACACAACAGGGCGTGAGTTCATCGTCTATTTAACTTCTGGTTTCAATGCTTTTTATTTCGAGTACTGTGTGTTATAAATGTTATACATTTTACTAATATAATACCGCTGTATGTGTTTGCTTTACCTTACTCTTCTTCTTTTACAGTACAGCAATATTTTCTTGTCGGACTTGCAATTTTTTTAGTTTACAAACACAGGAAACGTTACCGGAAGTGCTCTCGGGGGAGAGCGTCTGCCACGTGACCGCCACACTCACAGGCTACTTCCGGTGTAAATAAAGCCCACGTTTGTAAAGCGTTGTGAAGTTTTTTTATTAATGTGTAAAATGTTGAGCAATAAAGTTGCTACTTGCATTGCATTTCACAAATGTGTGCAGTTTTTGACTTCTGTTATGTTTTTGGGATAAGGGGACATAGAAACGAGGGTTTAAAAATATATTGGGTATTTTTAAAATTGTATAAACTAAAACAGAGATATTATAGCTTTAACAAAAAAAACTATTTGACCTACAGTCTAAGCCAGACTCCTTTAGAAAGGATTTTTAAAGCACAATGACAATGTCCAGCCAATGTGTTAAACAAAATGACAGTCACAAATCAAAGTCACAAAATCATATATCATAAAACTAATGTATCAAATATCCTCATCAAAGGATTTTGTAGACAACAACCTAAAATAATAAAAAACAAAACATTTATCATAATACTTACTGAAGTTACTACTAGGATTTGACAAAAGTCACCAGGCCAGTTTTTCAACCAATTGTACAAATTAAACAAACACATAAACAAACAAAAACGTAAAACATTTTTATAAAATGTGTTTCATATTTACTACTACTTTAGACTACTTTAAGGTGCTGTAATCTTTTTGTATCTTTATTTATTTTTGGGGAATTACTCAAATTCTGGTGGAACTAGTAAAATCTTTGAAATCTGTGGGTACTTAATTATTTTCCCTTTTATTATTGCATTCAGTACTGTGTACTGATTTTAAATGGTCAATTGTATTTTTATAGAGACTTTATAGAAAATATTTTTAGAAAATTGTTCATTTTAAAACTGTATGTAAAAATAGCTACAGTAAGGCAGGTGCTTATATTGCCTATTGACAACACATTAAAACTAATTACAGGTCCTTTCCTAATCGCTCTATCTCATCAAGAATAAAATCCATGTCTTTAGTGGTGAGCTGAGGAGATAAAACCACCATCCGGAAGAAGTTGACGCATCCCGCCATGGGTTGGTAGCCCACCATCATTGTTCCGCGTTTCATCATTCTCTCTTTGATCACTGGTGCCACCTGGCGGTGTAATTGAGAATTACATTACTTATTGAAAGCAAATCCTCTGTTAATTTAATTCTGTTATAATATTTGTCATTCAGTGTACATGATAACCAAACCAACCTTTGACAACCTTTCTTGGTAATCTGCACTGTTCTCCTTTCCTCTCAGACTAGGTGGTATGTACCAAAAACAGACGTTGACAAACTGCCTCTGTTAGTAAAATCAAGAACCTATATAAATATATTACCATATACATTACATGCATGTTTAGGTTTGTATACAGTACGTTACCTTAGAAACCAGCTGAAAATGTTCTGTCTTCTCCAATTCCTCCACTAAATACCTATTTTTTAAATGATCATATAGTCATGAAAAAAACAGTGCTGGTCTACAGCCGTTAAAATATTAACGTAAAGTCAGCCAATCATTATTGACTGCAGAATACATAACTGACCAATCAGAATCAAGTATTCCAGAGAGCCAAATAATAATACGTTAGACTGGCCACTAATATTCTTCCTGTTATGTCATCATTCATTATGATATTATTCATTATTATTATTTATCACCAACATTAAGATGCATCAATACCTTGCGAGGGAAAGGGCCTTGTCTACACGTTCAGCAAGCCCACATGTTCCTACTGCCTTCCACATCAACCAGAGCTTCAAACAATCCACCTTACGGCCGCACTGGATAGATTTGTCTCCTGTGTCCAAGCTTGTGTCATAAAACTTGTCTTGTTGGAACAAGTAAGTTGCTTTGGTACTGTGACAGTGCATCAGCAAATTCTACAAATGAAGACAGATAAAATTAATCACAGATTTATCTTATATACACAACTGAGTCTCTCTTTGTCCCTCTCTCTGTAGATATCTATCTAGACAGGCAGACAGACAGACAGAGATAGAGAGATTTCACAAGCTTTCCTACCGTGGTATCTCTGAACAAAACAACAGAGCACTGCAGGCCAGCCAGAAGCATTTTGTGTGGATTCCAAGTCACAGAATTGGCTCTGAGTTTACAAAAAACTTGAATGAGAATCAAACAGTCAAAGGCAGTCATTCTGTCCTCTAAAACAATGGCTCAACTTTCAACCTCATTTCTCAAACGTTCATGTATTTCCCACAGGCAAAAATAAGCGCCCTCTAGTGGACAAACAGCACAACGCTGGTGTAAAATATGGGATCAATCAAATTAGTCAATCATGACATAATAATGAGCATTACACAGTCAGCATTTACAAAGAACTGGATTTGCAAAAACACAAAAAACTGTATCTCTGAATACAGCATCACTGAAACTGAGATTTTTCTCAGAGAAACATTTTCCAGAGGACTCGTTCTGTCAGCTCAGAGTGCATTAAGTTCAAACCTTTCTATTCCCGACACCAGATGTCTGTGTTTTTTGGAGAACAGCACGCTCCCTCCCCACGCGGCCTGTAAATGACAGAGAACGAGTCCAGATTGCAATGTTGGAAAGCAAAAATGTAACAAGTGATCGTTTCAAGTCCAAACAACAGTAAATGTCTAAAGCTGGGGCATATAGACATGCATTGACTTGTGCATGTATTGCGTAAGTGTTACATAAGGAAACTACAGCATGCTGCACGTACATCAATGTGCATCCAGATGCCGTTTCTTTCGCATATGTCAGCGATAGCGTTCAGAGGATCAAAGGCGCCCTGCACTGTTGTTCCTGCTGTGGCATTGACAAAGAATGGAACAGCGTCCTGGAGGAGAGAGAGTCAAACGCTGTTAACCTTCGACCTTTAGATGCTTAAAAGTGAAGATCCTGTCACCATTTACTCACTCTCATGTTGTTCCAAACCCAAATGACTTCATGTTCTTCACGAAAAACATATCTAAACGTCTCCTTTTGTATTTCACTGAAGAAAGAAAGTCATACGGTTTTGGAACGAGATGAGTTTTAATGTGAATCTGTGGTGTTTTAATAGATTTTATTCTCAGACCTACACAGAACGCTTCAATAATGATTGAGTGTGAATTTAAATATCTACTTTGGATTTTGCCAGCACGATTTTTGCCTCCAGGTCTTCCGGTATCATGCTGCCACTGTAATGTAACCAAAAAGCGAAACATTATGATAAGCACTAATGGTTTCCTGACACATGCTGGAAATCAGAACCATCTGTACCTCTCGTCCGCCTTCACGACAAAAACATTCTCCAAGCCAATACCAAGAAAGGCGGCACCCTTTTTCATTGAGTAGTGACTCTGAAACAAACACAGTTCCAATAATAACCATCACACAGTAAAGGCCGGTTCACACCAAGAGCGATAACTATAATGATTACTTTAACGTTTTAAAAACATTTCTTTGTAAACTTAAGAAAATAGTGGCATTCACACCGCAAATATAACCATAACGATACAATATTATCACTGTTAGATCAGTTTATTTCCTGTTGATTACCAATAAAATATTAACAGCCAATCAAAATCCAGATTTAAAAGGCCTGAGCATCTACTGCAGCGTGTGATCTTAGAATAAACAATGTTATTGCATATTGGTGTTAGTGCTAATATAGTTACCATTATAGATATCTTTATAGTTATAGTTAATGGTGTGAGCAGGTCTGAACTCTTTAAGGGCCTTTAGAAAAAACTCTTATGTCTTTACTTGCTCCGATGTAAATATGGCCAGCCGTGGTGTGGCCCACAAGCCTTGAGTCTTCACATTGGGGAAGGCCCAGTAGCGTGCGATGTTAATGGCATACATGTTGGACATGGAACCTCCAGGACAGAAGATTCCATCTCCTTCTGACCATCCAATCAGAGAGCGAAGCTTACAAAGCACCTCCTCCTCCATCAGGACGAAGACAGGAGCCACTTCATAAGTGTATCTGCAAAAACATCATACTGAGTATCTTCTGCGTTGATCACTCATGACAGACATCTCAGACTTAAAGACAGACTTTATACATATATGAAGTAGAGATCTTCTCAAAAACCGTTGTGGAAACATACTGGCTGGTGTTGAGAGTCTCTGTGAGGAGTCGGCCTGTCAACGCGTGGTAGTCCACTCCAGCAAACAGCTGATTGAAGAACCGTGGATGACCTGTGACCAAAAACAGGCTTTAGGCCAGGATGTAACCACATATGCATGACTGAGGTGAAATTGATTTAGTGGTTAAGAAATAACCATTGAAAAACCCATATCAGTACACTACTAATCTGAATGTAAGGCTTAAAAGTAAGGTAGGCTATTTATCAGAGGCTAGCAATAGCATAAGATCCCGCCCTCCCCTCAGAGCGTTCTCCAAAGCCACGCCTCCTTCAAAATGAGGTGTGTAGAGGTATGCAAATGCATAGCTTGACAGGCACATAAGACATCCTGTCTTGTGCTTTCCACAGAAGATATATGTTTATGTAAGTATATTTAGGCCAGTCCTGAATTTCCTACGGGATAAATAAATTATCTCTCTCTCTCTCTCTCTAATCAGGATGTGAATAAACTTTTAAGCAGCAAAACAAAACAAAAAATGTTTTGTAAAAACATCACCTACACTGTCTCGTCAGTCAAACTATTTGCATACATCCAAGCATTTCATTCATGTGTTTTGGAGGAGGTGTGGCTTTGGAGAGCGCACTGAAGAAAGGGGGGAAGCCTCTCTAAAATTGCCTACTGTACCTTTAATAACCTGAAGGCAAAAAATGAATGTCACATACAAGTTTTAACACTGTATCTCGCCACATCCTGCACCCTCTGCAGTAACTGCTGCTGAGACTCTCCATGTTCTCTGAGCTCCAGATCCAGAAGAGATCTCAGCTGATCCGGGTCTTTCCACTCACACACCTGTGCAAGCAAAGACACGAATATCTATTTAAAGAACGACTCTGAACTATTATTACCGATTAAAGATAAGATAGAACGACGCAGAGGTTGTTAAATGAGATGATGCATTCTTGAAAGATATGACCTTCTGCTTGGAGTCAGTTCCTTTTTCAAGTATCTCCTCCACAATCACTTTGAAAGCCTCAGTAAGGAACAGTTTCCCATCTGAATCATAGAAATCTGATTCTTCAAGGTGACCATTCGTATACTCTGTGGAATTCATAGAACATATTTTATCGAACAGACCAATAAGTGTTTAAATAATAAATTAAAATAAAACATAATATAGATTAGAAATAATATAAAAACATATAAATATATGAAACAGTTTATTGTCCACTCTGTAAGCTGTTGGATGTTGTCAAGCAAATGTAGCGTTTTTAGACACGTTTTAAAACTTTTAGAGCAACTATCTAACTACAATAAACTATTTCTTTGATAAAACTCAAGTTCATTACGTGTGAGAGAGATGTGTGTTAATTTCAAGCCGTTTTGCATTCATAAGAGACGTTTGTTATCTTTTGGTTAGCGTCCGAAATGCCAACAACGCCAAAACTCTTGAGCTTAATTCCTAAGGAAATGGAAAAGACACCAGTGCAAGATGGCTCTCGGGAAAAGAAAGAGAGACAGATTTAGCAAAAATAATCAAACATTTGCTTATCTTGAAAATCTCTGAATGCTTTTTTGTCGTTGCAATTTTGCTGATGCTCGACGGTCTGTTTCCTAAACGATTTGCTTCCAACTGTGGTCGATCAGAACGCTAAGAGAAGAGTTCACTTACGCAATGCGTTCCGCACAATGAATTCTTTGTGTGGGTCATTCATTCAGGTGTCCCCAAATTTTCCACGACCGACTTTAAACGTTTGCAACTTTTTCCCCTGCTTTTAGTTACGGCAGGAACTATTCTGCACGCGCATACTTACTTATCTTTACAGTAACACTTACAGTATTGCATCATCTGATCCAAAAATGAACAATTCAGCAAAAAAAAAAAAAAAAAACTATGCGTAGGAATGCACGCATGCATCCAGCTTAAAACGAACAATTAAACATCTCACCTTTAGAAACAGATGAAGTCATTGTATTGTGTTGTGTTTTCTTCTGCTGCTGAGTACATGAAGCTCTACTGTATGTGATGACGTGATACCTTCTAGTCTCCAGTGGTTAAATGCACAAGCGAGCATATATAAGTGCCTGCGCACGCATCTCGTCATTCAAGTGACAGTCTAATTGGATTAAAGTGATATGGGTGTGTCAACAAAAATCAATCGTTAACTCAAAAAATAGCTTTTACAAAGTCCCAGTTGATACCCAGCAGGAAACGTTCTCATAACGTTGGCTAACGTATTTTGAAAGTTAGTAGAACGTTTTAACGTTATATGTAACAAAACCGTTGTTCTAAATTGCAATGATGTTTAAAACAATTTCTGGGCGTATTTAATGTTAGGGAAAACGTTGGGGAAACGTTTTTACAATATTGTTATCTTGGTATGATAGGATAACATCAGTAGTATTCCTACTAATCAGGGTGATTTAATTACTCAAAATACTGTGGATATTTACAATATTATGGATTGTTTTCATTGCATGTTTCCTGCTGGTCAAGCATATATATATATATATATATATATATATATATATGTGTGTGTGTGTGTGTGTGTGTGTGTGTGTGTGTGTGTGTGTGTATATATATATATATATATATATATATATAT
>JAZGTK010016251.1:0-12819 GCA_036877625.1 Ambastaia sidthimunki
TGCAGGCAAATGACAATTGGTGTGACCAACATATTTAGGAAGTGTGCATCTTTCTATCATCAGTAATTGAATAGGGGAAAAGATGGAAAAGTGTAAAGGTTTTAAATGGTTTTGCAGGTCTAAATACATTTTTAACATATCATAATGTAATGCATTAGATGTTTGAGCTTCTGCTTGTGTATATAGGTTATGTGTCACACTGCGGAAGTGACTCTGAAGACTCAGATACAGATATGGATGCTCTGCTTACTCATGTTGCTGGTACTACCAAAAACAACGAAACAGAAGTCACGACCAGTGAAAATCTTCCAGATGAAAGTGAAAAACAGATGGAAAAGGAAGCAGAGGTGGTGAGTGATAAAGAGAAAGAAGAGGATGAGATGGAGAAGACCAGCAAAAGGGAGATGGACAAAGAAACCATCCATGAACCTATAAATCCTAATAATGAAGAGACAGTAGAAACAGATGATGAAAGAGTGGAAACAGAAAACAAAGACAAAGAGCAAGAGAACAAGACTGAGCAACCGCAGTTTGTCATCATCGTGGATGACCCTTCATCTGAAGTATCAGATTCATACCAGACTGACTCACATTTCCTGACCAGCATGTCTAGTGACTCTATGGATGCCCTAGAGGAGGATGACCTTATGACCTACTGCTCTGCCAGACGCCCATGGCACTTACCAGTGACAGACTTATATTGCCATGAAGACCACTACACTCCATTACTGTCTCCAGATCAATTCCACATCAAAGATAGTCATTCCCTAGATGAAATGTGCTCTGCTGATTCAAATTGCGAGTCTGAGATCGATCAGTTGTTTTATTTTGCTGCGCTCTCAAATATTGCTGAATGTCTGCCCAGCCCCCCTGAAGCCAGTGAAGAGGAGGACTGTGAGGAACTGGAAACCGAGAAAGAAAGGCACAAAAAGAGCTCACCTGCAAAGCTTCCTGAAAGTGCCATACCACCTCCTGGAGACTATGTGTTCTCGTTTGAACAAGGCGACACTAGACACTACTACAATATCTGCTCCAATGTTACCCCTGACAGTGCCCGCAGCCTCCCACGACCCCTCTCTTCTCCAGGTTCAAGGGAAAGACAGATGGATCAGGAAGGAGAGGAAGTTAAGAAGATGGAAACAGTGCCAGTTTATCAGCCACCACCAGGGTTTGGAGACAGCAGCTCAGACGACGAGTTCTTTGATGCTCAGGAAAGATTCACATCCCCTGAAGAATCCTCTTCAACTGCCATAAAAAAAGGTATGACATTTCTGAAATATTATATAAACATATTTTTGAAAAATAGTTAACAGTATGAATAGTACGTTGTAAATTGTACCTTTTACAAGATTGAATATTGTAGGATTGGGATCACTTAGATCACTTATACTTTGTGTTTACTGAAATATATTTTCCAGAAAATTCTAAACACTCAAGAACAAAGATATGCACATTAAGCCTAAATGAGATTGGAGTCTGTGTCAGTGAACAAGGGACAGAAGATCTAGAAAAGAAAGAAAAGAAGGAAAAATTGCAGGAAGAAGTGGATGAATTGTCAAAGTTTCGGAAAAGATCCAAGAAGCGTCGTTCATTCATGGAAACAAATTATACATCTCTAGTGTCATTCCCAGAAGAGGATCAATCAGATAACAGTTATGGCAATAGCATCCCAAGCTATGGTTCTATATCTGTCAACCATGGCACTGGCCGAATGGCATGTTTTGATGGTGGATGCTCAGATCAAGGTCCATGTCCAACAGTCTCATCTCTAACCCACTCTGAAGGAGAACCAGCACAACTGGAATCCAAACCCATCAACCATTTTAAACCCAGTGAGTTAGGACTCCATAATACTGCCACTGATACACAAGTTGGATCACACTCAAACAAGGCATATCAGCGGAAACAGCAACATATAGAAATGGAACCAGATTCTATGGAGTGCAAATCAGTTACTGAGCTAATGTCTTCTGCATCACCAACTATAGTAGCAGTACGTTCCTGCATGGGGCTACAGGACAAAGGAAACACCAGCAACCATGACAAAAATAACCAGGAGAATGGTGAGACAGGGGGTTTGGTTGAGAGACTGTTTGAGGGGCATTTGTTCTTGGACTCATCTACAGGTTGTGACAAATGTGACACCAGTGCCCCATCTGAAGATCAGGCAACCAATCAAACAGAATGTTCATCGCAAAGCAGATCAGTAACCCAAAAGAGCAGCTCACTACCAAGACTAGGCCAGATAACCCAATCAAGTTGGCCTTGCTTCTCAGTCCCAAGTATTTCATATACTACAAGTCCAAGTATTGATGAGGATATGAACAATGGTACTGTGGGTCTAGAATTTGGGCAAAGAAAAAACTCAGTGGAAATAAAAGAGAGAACTAGAAGTGACAGCATATCTTTAGCCTCTGCTGATGATGCACCACACTGCACACCAAAATATTTATTTACCCAGAGAGAACCAGAATCTGATGAAATTGATGAATGTGACCCATCCATTCCAGACTTATCTTCTGACATTTCATCTTTAGAACCACCCCAAAACTTCCTTCTTACACCCTGTTCATCTGGCATCCTTGGGCGACTCTCTGTCTCAACACTACGGGGAAAGATCCAGAACCTCCCTCTCTACCTGTCACGTTCTCATGAATCGTTAACTGCTAATTCTAACGTAAGTGGTAATGTTAAGTCTGCAAGAAGGCTTTCAGAAACACAACTAAATACAAATAAAGTTGAGATGGCAAAAGAGGCAACTGAGGATATAACTTTGAATGAAGGGGTTGCTGAAGTAACAGAGGTGAAGGTGGTTACTATAGTATCTGAGGAGGTTACAGAGGTCATTGAGGAGGTAAGAGAGGTCAACCACAAAAATCCTCAATCATGTGTACAGCAGAAAACCAAAACAAATCCCATAGTGTTTTCTGCAAAAGTCAAATCACCTTTGTGTCCTAGGGCACAACTCTCTCCCACAGATTCTGTCCAAGTCAGCCCTTCTGTAGTAGTTACCACACAAAACCTAAATGTACCCTGGGGGGTGGTAACATCTAGAGAAATTAGTGGATTACAAGAGAATAGCTGCTCTCCTTTAAGCACAACTCCCCATTGCTTTACCTCCAGCTGTGGGGTTTTTACAAATTGCCGGTCAAAGCCTACCACAGCCCAGCCACAATCCATGCCCAGCCCATACCAACAAGAGAAACCAGACTTTAGCTGCAGCTCAGCACTGGCAGTGGGGTGTGAGACAGTAATAGAGAGTGCACAGACACCACTCGAGGCCTGCCAAACAGTATACACAAACTGTTTCAGTGGAGTCCTAGACAGCACTAGTTTTGATGACGAACTCACAGTCTACGAGTTTTCCCACAGATCGAACCAGGGTGAAACAGAGGATGGAGTATTGATGTCTATCCCTCCTTCATCTCTCTCTGCATCCCCTGCTTCTTTCTCACCCTCCTCTCCATTGCCTTCATTCCCTCATGTAGTACTTCCACCTTCTTCATCTACAGAGCTCAGTCTCCTTCTGTCACCCCTGGACACCACTGACTGTTTTCTGTCTGACCCTCACGAAGATGCCATCACTGCCCTGCTGGCTCGTCAGTATCCTCTACCACCAACAGGATTCATTTCTTTGCAAAGGGATGTGGACATACTTTTAAATGTTCTTGTTGGTGCTATAAAGAACCAAGAGATGGTCCACGAGCACCCCAGGGATACATGTGTGGCTCATTTTTCAACAAATAAAAGACGATTGCATGCGGAAGCTCGGGGGCTGTTGGCCGGATGTCAGCGTGTTGTGAGGGTTGGACAGACACCAGAGGAGACACTTCAAACACTGTCTGAAAGCTTCCACTCTCTGGTGCAGCTGACAAGCGTGTGTTTATGCTTCTCCAGCTGCCAGCGATGCAGGGAGCGCCATGCCCAAGCACTTACAGGACTAGCAGATATTGCAAAAACGTACCAGGACTTTGCTCGAGCAGCAGAACTAGTGGGAAGTGCTACTGAAAGAAACACTTGTCATGATCTCAGTATTAAACTCTTGGCTCGCCAATGCACTGCACTAACAACCTCGGTTTTCTGCCTCACTCAGCTCTTTCGCACTCTCACTGCCCTTTGACCTTTGAACTGTTCCATTTGGAATTCAGGGTTCCTAAACCAAAAATTACAAGCAATCTGACAGAACAGCTCCCTGTTAGTTCAGTGTGGTTCAAATACACCTGTTGAATAATTTTGCAGCAGTTGATAACATTGTCCAAAGACACTGGCATACCAATAGTAAGCATGCACTAATACACACTCAACACACATACAAACATTGAAATATAAAACCTGCCATTTAATTGTTTTTGAACGCATTAATCTCAAACCGCAGACATCTAGAATGCAAATGGAACTGTGTACTAAACCGCGTGTTTTACAGTATTTGTATATTGTGTATGAGGATTTACCATTGAATGTACCCATAATTGTCTTTGTACTATGGTTGTCTGCCATTTATTCTGCTTCATGAAGAAAGCAAAAACAAGGATTTTGAATGGTGTTTCAACACTCACTGCTTTTTCTCCTATTCTCTCTCTCTTGCTTGCCGTCTCACTGTCATTCTCACCAATGGTATGCATATATAGCATATGCCCTTTTTTCTGACATAACTGGTCCCTATGAGAGGATTCTGTGAATGGTCTTTCCACAGTTGGTTATAATTACTTCTTGGTGCAGATTAACTCAAAACACTTTCCGCTGGTTTTCTGCATATGCTTCACAGTAATATATAACTTCAAGAAGGCTTTTCTTGACTCGATAGATTCATTTAACTTTAAATCAAACATTTGGTGCCACTGAATATTTATTTTTCACATTGCTTTTGTTAGTCATTACCTTATACTCCAATTCCCCATAACAATTAAATTCTTCACAAAACACTCATATATTGATTAAGTTATTGTAAAGAAAACATTTAAAGATGACACGAGTGCAAAATTACGAATCAGAGTGTAAAAAAGTGTCAAACGGTATTACCTACAATATTAACTGTAATCTATTCTACGGTACATGTGTCATACAAGGCATGCTGTGAGCCATAGACATATCTTGGAAATAATGGGATGCATGTACACAGACATGAATGCATGATGAGAGAATGAGAGTGAATGAATGGTTATAGTGATACAAACTGGCTTTGTAATGCAGTATTCACTTAATTAAAATTAAAATTACCTTTAAATGACTGAAAAGGTTTGTCTTATTAAACTTTACCATATTAAAAAATACATATCTTTCCATATTACCGCAAACACATGTTACTGTTGCCACTGTTTTCTCTCTTAGCCATTTTTCTCTAAGAGTCAAGTTTTCAACCTTTATATAATCTGAAGGAATAATTAATTGAATATACACTAAACAAATTTTAGACATCAGTGACCAATAACAAGGCTATACATGCATTCATGTATATAGAAAAATAAAGCATTGTGTCAACAGAGTGAATGTTTTGATGTTAAGCAATCAAAATTTATTAATCAATAATCAAGCAATTAATCAATATTTCATGTCTATGTATTTATTTGATATAATGCCTTTTAAAGAGATTCATAACATTCACAAACAATCAAAGGATCAAATCTTGGTTAAATTCAGCAGTGGTTGAAATAAAAGGTTTATTTGCAAGCACTCACCTGCTCAGTAATAGAGATCTGATCTTGGTTGAAACCACAAGCAAGTTTGAGTTTGTGTGGCTTTGATTTTGGATCTGATTTTGCCAGGTGAGAGATTCCTGTGTCACCATCATTGTTGACCCCGAGACAACATTTGAATCAACCAATCAGATTTGAGGGATAAGTTTACAGGTACTATGAAATTTAGGCTTATAACCAGGATTAGCTGCTTCTTATCTACACTATTGTCATTTCTTTCTGATTTTAGGGACGAGTTAAGGTTAAGGTTTGGAATAGTGTTTTTCTACAGAAATGTTTTTGCCAAGCATCTCTCAAAGTAAAATGGTTTTCTGTTTTGTAATCATTTCTATGCGTATTTCAGGGTTCAAATCACAATTTAAACGTAGGAAAACATAGTTTAAATGAGTACTGTATGTTACATCTGATATACAAACTTAAACAAATGTATAAAATAAAAACATCTAAAAACACAATTAATTAGATAATTTCATTTCATTATTTATTTCATTCTGCAAAAATTAATTATCCCGTTCATTGTTGTGAAAAATCACCTCAAATCGTTTGATTTTTCGAAAGGAGACTTTTAACTTGACAGGAAACCGGAAGTTTACAGACGTAGGAAGTGGGAAATTCAAATTTTAAAACATGTTTGATCGCAAGATGTTTCGGCAGTTTTAGTTTTTTACGGGATTACAAACATATGCTGTTTTAAACAAAGTTACTTTATATTTTAAATTAAAATATACTTGCTGTTTGGTTTGAACTTGTTTTTATCTTTTAAAGCGAATAAGCGCCAGCGAACAGCTCGTGAGTATATTGTTATCCAACATATCAGTCAAAACAGTCTTTATCAATGAGCACTTTGATCACAGTTTATTAATGTAGTTGAAATTAATATTAATATATACACATTTAAAAAAATGTTAAACAATATGTGTGATTATACTCCATCATTTAGCTTTATAAAGGGTGAACCCAGAATTGTTTGAAGAAGATAAAATCAATATTTAGCTTTGAATCCTATTCGATCATGTTTGATCAGTTACTTTATGTGGCAAACATGTAATAAGAGCTACTTAATCTGTGGTTTTAATAAATTTGCCTCCTTACATTTGTATGCATGTATGTGTTTTTGAAAAAGGTACAAGCGATCTTCATAATGCCTGCAGACAACAGCTCTGAACTTCTTAAGCACTATGAGGTTTATGAAACCATTGGGTCAGGTAACATCTCCTGATCAAGTTTCAAAGAGTTTTAATAAAAATACAATTGATTTGACAGTGTTGATTTGAAGATTGATTTCAGTATAAATATATAAAGTCTGTTTTATTTCTGACTGGTAGGTGGGTTTGCCAAAGTCAAACTTGGCAGACACATACTGACAGGAGAGAAAGTGGCCATCAAAATTATGGAGAAGAAAGACTTAGGGGTGAGATCTTTAACTTTGCTTTACTGTATAAGACACACAGCCTCTGCATGAATATTTTAGGGTGAAATTGAGCCCTTTTTGATACAGTATGTGTTTTTAATGTTTATTATTGTATATTTATCAATACATTGTGTGTCATTGTATTATCATATAAATGTGAATCAGTTCTTAGATATTGCTTTCAGATGATGTCAAGCACACTGTCAGATTCTAAGTGTGTATTGTAAGTGTGTGTTATTTGTCGCTAGGATGATCTTCCACGAGTTAAGATTGAGATTGAGGCTATGAAGAACCTCAGCCATCAACATGTGTGTCGTCTCTATCACATCATTGAGACCTCAAACAAGATCTACATGGTGCTTGAGGTAAGTTGTGCTCTGTAATTCTAGAGTTTAATTAGTTTAAAGTGGACTGATCTGCAAATGTCTCTCTCTCTCTTGCTTGCTCGCTCGCTCAGTACTGTCCTGGTGGAGAACTGTTCGATTACATCATTGCCAAAGATCGGTTGTCAGAGGAGGAAACTCGAGTGTTTTTCCGCCAGATCATCTCTGCGTTGGCTTACGTTCATAGCCAAGGCTACGCCCACAGGGACCTCAAGCCAGTTAGTCAATCAAAACCTTTGTTTTTGAGTATCTTAAGGACACAGAGTTTGAAATGAATAACGTTTTTTGCTCATCTTAGGAAAACTTACTGATTGATGAAGATCATAATTTGAAACTCATTGACTTTGGCCTCTGCGCCAGACCTAAGGTGTGTATCTTATTTTATGTGTTGTTTACATCACATGTATGTTTTTGACATATATCCAGAGTGACTCACAGTGCATTCACAGAATAAATTGTATCAGTTTGGTGTTGACTGGGAATCAAATTCACGATCTTCACATAGTTCCACAACACCATGATTTACAAGTTCATCTACACAAACATTTAGCTTTAAGTTTTTATTATCTGTTGTTTATATTAAAGTAAGTCTCTTGGGATCAAGGCTCTTAGGAGATCTGAGCTGGTTTGTGTTGGTAGTGAAAGTTCGTGTTGCTTTGGTTTTTAGGGAGGCTTGGGTTATGAACTCATGACCTGCTGTGGCAGTCCAGCATACGCAGCTCCAGAGCTCATTCAGGGCAAGTCCTACATTGGCTCAGAGGTGCAGTTTGTATTCTACTGGTTGTACTTCAATAGTCAAACTCATTTTAAAAGCAGGAGACATTAATGAGTGTATTGTTTGTGATGCTGTGTGTGTTTCAGGCTGATGTGTGGAGCATGGGTGTGTTGCTTTATGCTCTGCTGTGTGGTTTCCTCCCTTTTGATGATGACAATTGTATGATGCTCTATAGAAAAATCACAGTAAGTTTGTGTTGCGATGTTATATCAGCTTTGTGTTAATGTGTATCAGGTTTTGTTCATGGTAATAACAAGCAACGTGACACGTTTGCAAAATACATTTCAGCCTTTTACTTAAAACCATATAATACTGGGTTTAAAAACTTTGTTTTATCTGATTCACCATCCAATATATCTGACAGTGTATTTTTTCCCCATAATTGATGTGTTTGTGTGGTCCTGAACTAAAGATGTTTGTATGTCACCTTACCATTTGTCCTTAAGCATATAAATGTTTAGTATTGTGTAAGCTCAGAAATACTTGCTTGTATTTGAACAGAGAGGGAAATACAGTCACCCGCACTGGCTCTCACCCGGAAGCATTCTGCTTCTAAACCAGATGATGCAGGTACCGTGCGTGACTTGTGTATGTTTTTTAAGGCAAAGCAGTTTTATTGCAGTTCGTCTTTTGACCTGCAGGTGGACCCAAAGAGGCGCTTGACGGTGACACAGTTGCTTGATCATCCCTGGGTTATGAAGGGCTACAGCACCCCAGTGGAGTGGCACAGTAAATATCCTGTAAGATGCGTTTTATTACACTCAGTAACCTTTATAAGTTATGTTTAGAGTTATATATGCTTCCAAGATCCACTATAACACTTTTTGAGAACAAGTTTAGAGTCATATAAATTCAGTATTATGACCAGACATGCCTCAAGATATTTATTGACCATTATTATATCCATAACAAGCAACCCTGTTTGAACCCTTTAACTTGCTGTGTATCATGTTCTGTATTCTTTAGTTGGGTCATATAGATGATGACTGTATCACTGAGATGGCCGTGGCTTTCAAACAATCCAGACAGCGCACGATACAGATGGTGTCAGAGGTAAAGAAATCAGACCTGTTTTCCTTGCATTGTTTAATAGTGTGAAAAGATGAGACCACATGATACTTTTAGATTCTAACTGTAACTGAATTCTCACTATTAGTACATTGAGATAAATGAAGCCATATTGCGTGATTGTTTTTAATATTATTGGCATTCATAAATATTTGTTTTTGAGTCTGCAGATCTAAAGTGAAGATATATGAAGTAGTTAATGATATTTAATGAAGAGTCTCTTTGTAAATAAAGATATTAACACTAGAAATAATTGTAGCTTTTCTTGAAATTAATAATTATGGGCACCAGATGGCAGTAGAGGCCAGTCCATCTGCTATAACCCTCTAACCGTTATACACTGAGATGTGACTATTAGCACAGTTCCTGCTGTTATAAGTCTTTATTATAAATGTATCACGCAGAAATACTTATGTGCTGTGTTTTCTCCAGTGGAAGTATGACCACGTGACAGCCAATTATCTGTTACTGCTGGCTAAGAAGCGACAAGGTCGACCTGTGCGTCTGAGAGGGGCGTGTCCTATGTTTGACTCCGCCTACTCTCCTTTACAGGACATACAAGTGAGTCTCACTAATTTACACATTCAACTATATAACTATATAAGTTAATATTTACCCATATTGAGCCCATAATTTTTCACCTTCACACACTTGCTGTGAATGATGGTCAGTCTTCTAAAATGTAAAATAAAGTAAAAATAATTAACTTTTTGTATTAAAAAAACATTGATACAGTATGTTGACAGAAATCATTATATATCATTTTTTGGTCCTCCACCCTTTTGATAGATACAACAATGGCGTTACAATAAAACATGGTATTAACATTCTACTTCCCTCAAAATCTTTGAACATACTGTGGTACTCCTCTGTAGGGGCATTTTAAAGTTATGCTATATGGTTATGATGATGTGCTGTTTGTTTATTAATATCAGTACAGTCACAGGTGTAGTTTGATGTATTAAGTGAGCGTTGTGTAGTAGTTTACAGGAGAATCGTGTGTGTGTGTGTGTGTGTGTGTGTGTGTGTGTGTGTGTGGCAGCTGAAGAAGAGTCTGCGCTTCACTGAGGATGATGATGGTGTTCACCCAGTGGTGCTCAGCTCTATGGTCTTCCCTCCTGATTGCTACGATGACGAGAACTCCTGGACCCCTCTCACACCCAGGAACACACACACCGCAAACACTCCACGCATGGTTAGCCCCCCTCTTCTCTTGATTTCTCTGCTCCTTCCAACTGTCCAGTGCTGCTTATGTTCCCAAATTTCCCTATTTTTATTTTATCCAAAGTGACACATAGAAACCAATTGGAGAAACAGTCATTCCGGATTAACCTAGGGTTGAATGTCTTGCTCAAGGATGCAATGTTGATAGTGCTGGATTATGTCTGGAATTCTGTAGTTAATAGACGGTGTTCCCAGGGTCATGGGAATCCCAGGAATATCAAGGAACAATAAGTAAATATATATATAATGAATGATGTTTCTAAAGGAGGTGCAATCTGTATAAATGTTTCATTTTTTTTAAATCAAAAGAATTAAAAAAAAAATTTATTTATAAATTACTAAAAATTGATTGGTTAAAGTTGTGGGGACCCTGAATGGATCACCTTTAGTAAGGGTTGGTTAGGGATTTGGGTTGTTAACACAATAACAACATGAAACTGTTTAATTTAATAACATGATGGAATTCAGAGAAAAACAGAATATTGAGCAGGCGAGGAATTTTCCATCGTAATATTGGTTAATATTGTTTTTTTCTGCCTGGAACGTTTTGGAAACAGGCAAAGAAGGAATCAGGGAAAGTTATGGCATATTGATGAGAGATCATTTTGTATAATTATTTCCTATAAACTGATGTACTGTACATATTAAAACAGGTTTATTTTTCAGGTTTGTCATAAAACTAACCAGTACTTTTTTATGATCAGTGTGCTCTGTGTTATATTAATTTGTTTCTGGAACTGTTCTGTTATTTAGATATTGTTATCCGAAACATCAGAGAAGAGGCACAATGAAATAGGCCACTCCCCCATGGTGGATCGAGGAAGGCCACGCCCACAGAAGCCAGAGAGACGTGATAGGGCAAAAGAAAATAAAGAAAATCTTGCAGTGGGCAGTACCGATGGAGATCTCTTTGCCCTGCCTGCCCCTCGAACTCCAATGAGCAGTAGAAAGACCCGACCCAACAAAAATATAGCAACACCTAACAACAACATCACAAACATTAATGATGTAAACAGAGGTGAGCTGAATGATGAATCAATGACATCACAGCAGCATCACACAAGCATGTTCAAGTTTGACAACCAGGAAGTGTTTAAATAATTTGTGTCCTAAACAGTATATTGATCGTTTCAAAGCTGAAAACCTAACAAACACTATTAGTTTCAATTAAAATGTTTAAACATTTATTTTAGGTTTTAGTTTTCATGGGGAAAGCATGTGTGTTTCTTTAGTTTTAGGTGATGGGGTTTGGGGGGTTTTGATAGTCACAAATATGTCTTGGGAAAAGTCTTAATGTCCCAACATACACTGCGGTCACCTTGTTACTGTCACACACCACCTCCTGCCCTGCAATGGACAGAAACACACGGGGGACGGAGTGAGAGTGTGTTTGTGTATGTGCTTGTGTATAAGACAACTCCCAAAGCATGTAGTGACAGATGTGTGTGTCACTGTTCTCAGTGCTGTAGCGTGTATTGTGTGACGTGTTTGTTGTGTGTGTGTGTGTGTGTGTGTGTGCGCGCAGGAGCGGTCAGTTCCTCTAAAGAAGTGTCCCGCAGGAGAGAGATGGATCAACAGCAGAACGGCCAGCAGGGAGAGATAGAGATGCTGGCCTTCAGCCCTGAGAGGAGGTAGAGAAAGTTTCAGGGAATTATGGGAAAAAAAGTGTATCTATCTTTGTGGCACTTTACAATAATGTTCAGTTTTCTAACATTAGTTAACTACAACAATTTCAACAATTTTTTTTCTAATCAAAAGTTGTGTGTGGTAACATATGTGTCTGCTAATCCACAATGAACTACCAAACAATTGCATTTGCATTAACTAGCATTAACAAAGATTATTAGTTGCTGTTAAAACATTGCTCATTGTTAGTTCATGTTACCAAATACATTAAATAATGTTAATGTATTGGACCTTGTTGTAACTTGTTACCCATTCTACCCATTTTTTAAAATTTATTTTAAATTTATTCCTGATGTCCTTTTTAAAGTTATAGATATTTTTCACCTGTACTGCTTTAAGAGAAACTCAGACAGACACAAATGATGCTATTGATTCACTGGAGCTGTTCTGAACTGCATTTTTCCCATGTGTCCAGGTCTCGATCCCTGGATCTGGCCGGCTGTCAGCTGGACAGCGGGCAGAAACGGAAGGGTGGGAAGGTGTTTGGCAGTCTGGAAAGAGGCCTGGATAAAGTCATCACTATGCTCACGCCCAGCAAGAGGAGAGGAACCCGGGATGGCCCGCGCAGAATTAAGGTTT